>JAAAKQ030281317.1:0-10451 GCA_010016005.3 Zanna intricata | reverse complement strand
TCATTCATTTCATCCCTCTGAAGATATACTTAATTGTGGTTCCAGAGGTTAAAAAAAAAAAAAAAAAAAAAAAAAAAGGGAAGGTCAAATAATATTGAAATATAAAAAAAAATTGTTCTTTGTAAAAATTCTTTAAAATTAGGTATTTTGTTATGTTTTTGGAGCATAAAGAAATATAGAAATGAAAGAGTGACAAGATTTTGTTCCTTTCACCTCTGGTAAGGGATTAAGCGTATTGTACCTATTATTATTATTATTTTATTTTAAATGGTAGCAGTGGATTTATAGAAAAACACAGATCTAGAAAAAGAAAGAAAATAACAGGATTTTTTGTTTAAAGAAAAATACCAGCGAACATCCCTCGTAAAAGTAATACATTATTCATAGAATTATTTATACATATTAACCAAACAATCACATGAAAAGTATCAAAGTAAAAATTTTTATCGACAAATTTCAATCATATCATATATATAATTACAATATTTTATGATATATTTAGACCGATTGATATAAATTTAGAGATCTTTTAGAGAGAATATACAAATATACATAAGAAGATGTCAAAAAGAAAATTGTATAATAAGGTGCACTTGGAATTGAAATGAAATTACATTAAAATTAAAAAACAGTTTTCCTGGAGTAGAATAAGCAAATTTCATTTAACTTATCAGTTTTCTTTACTTTTTTTTGTTTTAATTAATTTTTCCTGAAAGCACATTGTCATATAAAATTCAATTCTATATTATACTTGTGCTTTTCTTTACAGATGTTAACATTTCAAAACTTTATTTCAGTTTTTCTGTGATAAAATTATTCCATAAAATATTAAAAATAAACTATTTCGTTCAAATTAAAAACCAACTCACTTGAAATACGTATATATTCTACAAGTTGACTTATGAATCTCAGCGTATAAATATAATCTTTATTTCTTTAAAGGCCATTTTACACAGATATATTACTATGCGTTATTCATCTGCTGACGGATGTTAACGTTTATGAAAATATCCACAACATACGTCATTTAAACATTTCCATGTGCCTTCACAAGGGGACTGATTAACAAACATATGACGTAGTAAATCATGTGACGTTATTAAATGGATTTTTCTGGATTTTTCACAATTTAATTTAACAGTTTGGTTATGATATCTAATTTCTGAGTATCAATCATAGAAGTAAGATAATAAGGTATTTCATATTAAGTTAAAATAACACATCTAAAATATCTTAAGAAACAACTAATAAACTTTCATTTACTAAGATGCTTCTATTATAATTAATTTTTTTTTCCTTTTCATTTGGAGAACTATAAATTCTGATATACGACGGTTTCGCCGCAGAAAAGGTATCAAAAAAAAATAGCGCAAAACTGCTCACTTTGTAGAAAAACTGTCACAAAATTTATGACTCAAAATATGTTACGTGTTTTATTTATAAGATTAACCCTTGATCTACGATTTCTTTTAACTTGTTCCTTAGCTTCAAGAGAAAACTGGGAGTAATGATACCTTTTCTTCTCTCTGACAACATAATCAAAAGAAAAGAAAATAAACCCTTGCTAGACGCGACCGAGTACAACTTCTACTTTGTAGAACAACTCATGTATTGCGTGTCAGGACATGGAAGCATCGTTAAAGCACGCACACTTTCATACTTCGACTCTAAGATTAGTAACATATTTGCTGTACCGAAAATTAAGAGAATAAAAATTAAGAGAGTACCGTAAATTAAGAGAAAAAATCTAATTAATTATTTTTAATATACCTATTTTGTAAATTTATTTAATTAGTAATTAATTTTAATGAATTTTTTGTACAGAAATTTTTGATTATTATTTTTTTTCAGATCAGTGAAATTTATCTTAGAAATCTTGAAATTCTTGAAAGAAATAAATAAATCTATCTTGAAATTTATATAGCAATGGTTGTGTTTAATGAAAGTTCAGAACATATCTAGTTGACGTTTTCCCTTAACAAATATTACGTGTATTGAAATAAAAATACTGGTATAAATACATAAAAAATAAAAATTTTAAAAATATATTTTTATTTAGTAAAAATATTTTTTAAAGAGAAGATATCATTGTTATTCGCAATATTAAAAGATTAAATTAAAAAAAAGTAAAACAACCACGAAACTGGATGAACTGAAAATTTGTGGAGTGATATATTCCTTACGTTAAAGGCATCCGAAAAAGAATTTTTTTCTGACTAACCCCAAAACAGGGTGAAAAAGGGTCCAAATCAACGTATTTTACTACAATTGAAATACAAGACTGATATGAGGAATATTTAAATCACAAGTAATAAACATTTAGGAATTTCTCTCAAAAATACGGGAATAAACTTAATTGGAGATTAAAGATATATTCCGTGATTTCCATGAATCATCTGAATATGTTTTGATATAAACTTTAAAATGCACAAATAAGAGTCCAACATTTAATGAAAACAGATCTGAGTTTTCCTTTTTAAACTACTTGTTATACATGAAGCAAACTTAACAGTGGCTTCCATAATTCCCGTACATTTACAAGCCAATTTAGTTAAACTAAAATTTAGTGCAAGAGTGATTAGTACTATGAAAATAAAAAATAAAAATTAAATAAACACGACTGCCGACAAAAACAATATTGACAAACATTGCTCTTTTTGTTCTGGTTTGGTTCCATCGTGATTTTGTATTATAGTAACAAATACTCATATGAATTTTGAAAATCATATGATTGTTTGCAGAGATATTATATGAGCCCCTCATTTCTCTTTCCAAAACAGCGCCCAGGGGCACTCTGTTACCAGTTGATGGTAATGATTGACCTAGCCTCGCACGAGCTATCCGCATTACCTCACCACTCTAACCTCACCCGCAGTCCGCAAAGAAAACTCCTTACTATTAAGCAATTTTTTTTATTTTTAATGATTTAATATTATTTTATTTTATTTAATGTAAATTTAATTTTATTATTTTTATAATTTTATTCGATCGACTTCAATCAGTCATATCAAACCTAGCTAATACAATGTTTAAGACTCGCAGTTAACTGTTCAAATTCAATTCATTATAGTTTGTGCTTCAACCGGCAAATCCCCACTACATATATTTTTATACATACAAACACGTACATATATAATATACGTATTTATATAACCTACGGCGCTCTCGGAAACGTAAGGGGTCATACATCTAAATTGGTTCGGCTATTGAGCTGCTACAGTGGAACGTACACACATAGATACAGTCAGTAAAAACAACACTTCTTTTTGGGAAGTAGCGTAAAAAGAGTGAATCGTTTTAAGAACATATTTTCTAATTCTCCTTCATATTTCTTAAAAGCTAACATTCATGCAAAGTTTCCATAATCGCCTTATTCTATTGAGTCAAATCAAAAGACTCATACAGTTCAGAAATAGACTCAAAAATTTATCTGAGAAAATTTATAAATAAAATTTTCAAGGTTCTTTCCTCAATTTTTTTTGTGTTGATTAAAATATTTAAAAAAATTCTGTTGAATTCCTAGCTTTTTTAACGATTAAACAATATTTTCCGTTCAGATAATGCAACATCAGTTTATATACAATATAAGGTTTATATACAATTTTAAATATACAATAAAAGGAAAAAAATATAAGTGAAAAAAATATAGCAGGTGCTTATATCTAGAACTGAACCAGAAAATCAAGGGGACTTGTATCAAAATTTAATTTCAAATCCGACGATTTAATAAGCGCTTAGAAAACTACACCAACCGGTGTTGAAATCAATTTTATTATTTTATACAAGTATTATGATTACACTGCACTAACCCATATTCTCATACTTCGTAAAGGTTAGAATTAATATAAAAGATTCAATAAGAGTAAATATAAAATGTAAAATTTATAGATATTCTTTCGATACAATAAGTATTTCAATAAATCAAACAAAACTATATAAATTTTATTTGCAGTGGATGGAAATTTTTACTAAACTATGTTCGTAAGGAAATAATACAACTAACCTTATTCAGATAAAAGAATTCTATTCCATTCATCCATAAACCGGATAGAAATTGATGAACGTAAAACAGAATTCTTGAATATTATTTTCTCATAGGGAATTCTTACTACTTCTCCTGATAGTAGTTCATAATTTATCGAACCTAACGTAAAAAGAAATAAAAAAATAATAAACGAACCAAAATAACAGCAGATATTTGCTCATTTTGCAACTTTTCAAAATTGAAATGCATCATTAAATCAGCTATATCAGTGAATCATTGAAATATAAAAAAATATTCTTAACAATCATTTACATTTATTTTTAATACAATTGTTACATTAACCTTTTTAAAAGTATTAAGTATTATTTTATTAACCTCCATATAGGAAGTATGTTAAAAAAATAAAATAAAATTGTTTTTTTTTTCGGTTTTACATTTAAATATTAATATAATATTAAAAACTTTATGTTTTATATTTTAGGGTGTACGAAGAGAGAACATTTTCCTTATTAAAATATTTACTGTGATTCATATATATTAACTATATAAAAATGTTACTCTACGTAACGGTACAAGGTGTGTCTGTTTTTTTGCATATTAACACAGTTCATGCTGCGCCATTACTGCTGTCATTTCTCTGGAAATTATCTTGCTTTTACTGATAAAACGGCATTATACGGATCGGTATCCGCACTCACGGGAAATAACTGTTAGAGGTCAACATTTATAACCAACTATCTTTTAAATTTTAAGCTGAGTTTGGGTCAAAATTTGTTTGAATACAGGCAAAATTTATCATCTTTATTCAGGAAATTACTAATAATAAAATATAAATAATTATTTGTTGATATTATTGGTTATATTTTTCTATGAAAAATATTACAAATTTTAGGGAAGAAATATCTTAATAAAGATTAAAGATAAATGAAAAAAAAAAGTTTTTATTTGAAAAAAACAAACATTTTTAATACCCGATTGAGCCAATTTGATATCAAATTTAGAATAGAGAGAAAATGTTTAAAAAGAATTGTGGTTTAAATGACGCATTGTAATTATATCTGGTATCTTAATACAATTACATCTTTGTATTTTAATACAAAATTGTAGTTTTTAATATAACCATAAAAAAAAGCTAATATCACAGTTGTAGGATTTTCGGTTTTTTTTTATGGATGGCTTACATACATATGCACACACAACTTAATTTAAAGTATTTATCATTTCATTTAATTACAATATTTTCTGTTTATTTAATTCAATGATTCTAAACTAAAGCGCGCACACATATCGTATTTCATTCGCGTGTGTTGTGGCGGTACTAGTGGCCACTTTAAATAAATTTTTACACTTTAAATTTTATTACATAATTTTTTTACATTTTTTTTACAATTTTTTTTTACATTTATTTAATTCTACCGCTCACCTGTGACGTCAAAACATAGTAAACGACTACAACAGTAGTCCGGCCGCTATGTGGGATGTGAGGTGGTGTGAAAGGGGGGGACCGCAGGGTTACCCCATTTTGATTGGGAACAAATATGTGGATCCAACGAGAAGCTAATAGAAAAAAACTACAAGGAAAAAGACCCAATGTACTACTCCCTTCTACAACGTTTCAAAATTATTACTGTTTTTTTGGAGTGAGTATACAATGTAGCAAAAAACTTTTTACCCAAACGATGTTTTTTTTTTATAATTGTTCACAAAAATATCACCCTTAACTCTTCAAAATTAACACCATTTTTAGGGGTGAGGCTTAAATTTAGCAAAATCTTTTTTTTTACAAAAGTTTTATATTAATATTTACAAAATTATATATATAAAAAAAAACCATAATTATGCAAAATCTGCAGACGATCTTGTTTTTCTCCATATATCCCCATCAACTAACCTTTTGAATTGAAAATTTAATAGCATGAACGCTATTAAATTCTACATAGAAACATAATAGAAAGCATATAATGCTATTTCCTACTATAAAAATATTATAACCAAGTTTGGTAAAAATCGGTATAATAGTTCTGAAGATTTACACGACAACATACTTACCTAAATATATATTTTGCCACAGATTTTTTCGATGCCATTTTTCGAGTTTCTTGGGTCTTTAGGGCTCAATTCGTCAAGATTCGGTGAAAACCGGATATACCTAGTTTTAACCAATCGCCAAACATTCCCTTCTATATAGCTATAGCTGCTAAATACTAAAGTATAGTTATAGCTGGAAAAGTAATACATGTATATATATATATATATACATACGTATTTTAAGAAGAGTTAATGCAAAGTTCTATCATACAGGAAATCACACATTGTATTCAATCAAGAAAGAGGATTGTACGCTCTAAAAAAAAATCCTTCAAACAAACTCGATGCTAAAATTTTAAATAAGTTTAACGGTGAATTATTGCCGATATTTATTAAAAGACGTGGTTTATGAACAAATAATGCTTAAGAGAACACAATAAAAATAATAGTATTTCTACGTGTGATTTATAAAATAAAAAATAATAAAAATTTAAACAGTTGAGTAAACAATTTTAAATAACCATTTTTGACCATTCAAATCTGGAGCGAAAAGTCAGCTTAAAAACAATATAAATCCTTTAAATTTAGAACTGAGATTAGTTACTGTTCTTTAACCTCTTTTTCATATGTAGGATTAAATTAGATAAAAACTTGTTTCATGAAAGAAATAAAGCGGTAAACCGAAGCAAATTTTTATCTTATTTTACCTCATATTTTGGATTAAAATTTAAAATTTTTAATTTAGTATATACATTCTGAAAAAGGTAATAATGTGCAGCTTGAAATGTTTAATCGTTTAAGTTGTTAATCTGATTAATATATTATACTAAAATAAATTTACATCTTAGTGGAAATCAACTGAAAAAAGTTTGTAGATTGCTTGTTGAATTTGTAGATAACAATTATAAGTAAACATAGTTGAACGGTGAATTATTGCCGATATTACAACCGATGAATGCTTAATTATTTAGAATCTTCAGACGATCAAAACTGGAACTCCTTGAATTATTTTGATAACAGGTCCATTTTATTAAATTCTTGGAGAAACTCGATAAAAAAGATGATCAAATATTATACCTGGAGTTGTAGAGATGGAAACTAAGACGCGATGATGAGACTAAGATTGATGAAACTAAGATTGCGTGATGAGAAACGAAGACGCAACGAGAAATAGTGAAATCTGTTGAAAGCGTGATTTCAAGGAAATTAGAAACGCCAGAGAAATTGCTGGACGATGATAATAAAGTTTCAATAGCTTTGCAGTTTTTATCTATTATATTGAAAAAATAAATAAATAGAACCAATGTTCGAGTTTTCCTATAGTATTCAAGAATTTATAAACTAAATTTTATACAAATATTTAACTCTTAATAAACTAAAATTGAGGAAAAAGTAATTGAAATATTATTACTCAATTTTAATATTATTTATAAAAGTTTGTTATTTGTATTTTACTGTAAGCTTGAAATTCAATTTTTGGAATTTATTTTTAAATTTAGGTGAGTTTCTAATTTTTTTTTTTAATAAAACTTTTCTGTTTATTTACGGAAAAAGATCACCTAGTAACTTCTACAACCACTTGTTGTACTTCTTGAATTATGTGAGATACGTGTGTATTTATGTATCCCACATAACTCAAAAACGATTAGCCGTAGAATCTTGAAAGTTTAGATTTAGGATTGTTGTAACATCTAGTTGTGCACCTCATCATTTGATTGCAATCGAGTGAACTAAAAGTGTTCAAAAAATCCCAAAAGATTTGGATATTGGACATTTTCTCAACTGTTGTAATAAGCCCCCTCATTGAGAGCTTTTCAATTATATATCATAAGTGATACATTTTTCGTTGGTTCACGAGTTATAATCAAATGAAATTTTAATTAATGAAATATTTGGATCATACAAGGCACATCGATACGAATCAGACTTCATCAATCTCTTTTTTTATTATTTATTAATTTAAATATATTGATTTATTAATAATTACTAACCTCTGATTGTAAAATAAAATTTTACGATAAATAATAATTCAATAACAAAAAAATAAATAAAAATGAAAAATATTTCATAATTATTAATGAAATAAAATTTTATATACTTTTCATTTTAAAAAAATGTTATATGTTATTCAATAGACGTATAAGGAAGTCATGTGGTGTCCAAATCAGATTTTTTTAAATTAATATCAATGAAACTGTAATTTAAGTGTATTTTTCATTAGGTACTCTATTTGACAGTTATTTACAAATTCCGATGTCATGTTCTCTATAATTTAAATCAATATCAATATAATTTATGCAAACTCTATTTTCTGATAGTCTAAGAACTGGGCAACGGAGTAGATTTTTATATTTCAATCAAATATCTAAATTTTTTAAGATATAATAATAAAAAATTATTTTTCACTAAAACTTAGATACCAAATTGAAAAAAAAAATTATATTAAAAGATTATCAAATTTTTATTAAAAAAACAAAAATTACACAAAATTAAAGCTCTTCAGTTCAGTTTTATGTTTATTGATATTTGTAAAATATTTTCAGGCGCTTATTTGAAAGTTGTTCTTAGTAAATACGAATAAGAGGCCTGTTTTTAGAGTTTTGATTCTAAATACCATACTTAGAGTAATTATCATACTCGAAATCCAAAACTAAAATAAAATTTATTAGCTTTGGAATAATTATTATCAAATAAAAAACTAAATTGTTTCAAATTTTCCAGCAATTTTTTTTTTAAGGTTTTGAAAGGATTTATTGAAATTTGATTCTATTGAACATTCTTTTTAATACGAGTTACATTTACATCCAGTAGTAATATTACACGTTATTTTCTAGAATACGAATTTTTATTGGTTTTTACTTTCTTCTTTTTTTATTACTTATAACTCATTAGTGTAGCTCTAACGTAAATATAGAAATTTCTAATTAATAGCAAGTATTAATTACTTCATTGATAAATTGAAGTAATCTCATTTTAAACATTCCGAAATCAACAGCAAGAGATAATTTATTATCTTTTAACCACAGCTTAACTGTTCCACCGCGATAGATATTCTGACTGCTGCATATTACATAATTTTATAAATATCAGAGTTGTTATTATAAAATAGAAATTTCAGAGTTACCTTTTTAGTGAAATTTACACGAATATTCTTAGGATGTCAATTTTTAAAAATGAATTATTAAGCAGTGTCTGACTTAATATTTCATCTTATTTATGAAATAAAATTCGTTGACAAAAATTCTTATATAAAAAACCATATATTTTAATTATTATTCGTTCAAAAACACGAAAAAATAATTAGTTATGAATTTTTAAGAGATTGGGAAAGTTGGAAAAAAATTCTGTCGCTGTAATTTAAATTCATTACTTATAGACCAGCTATTGGATGGGTCGTTCATGGGATTTAAAGTGAAACACACAGCACGCGCCGCATAACTGTGGAAGGAGGAAGATAGAATAAGGGTTCTGATGCGGGGGGTTAGGGGGAGTGTAGAGAGACTAAGCTACCCCGAAAAGCCGACATCAATTATTCACAGGCCTACGCCTCACCGACCCTACCCTCTATTCCATCCCCATCCACTCATTACGTACCCTCGTTATAAGCACATCACACCCCTCTTCCTTGTCAGCAAAAGTCAATAGAAATGATTCGTCAAACCGTTCGATTTAATAAGAAAAAAATGTGTCTTCTATAGATAAACAATAAGACTGTGAAGTAATGACCAAACAAAATTCTTCTTTGAGTAATTTATTTATTACTAATACTATTTACCATTAAAGTAGAGTGAATATTTAGTAGAAATAAGTATGAGTATGTAATAATAATAATAATAGTAAATACATTTATATAAAAAAGAAGATTATACACAGTCAATTATGGGCAATTGATAATTACAAATAAGAGTCGCATCACTACACAAATTATAAGCACATATTTTTTGTATGATTGGATAGTAAATACAAAACAAAACATCACATAATAATATTATTATTATCTTTATTTATTACGTAACCTATTTCTCATTTTAAAAAATAAGAGGAAGGTAGCAGTAATTGGGCGTTAAGACTTCAGTTCCGAAAAATAATAAATTTTATTAATTTATATGAATTAACTTCTACTGATGATAGTTGTTAAACAATTGAAACAAGCATATAATTTAAATTTTGTTTCGATTGATTACAATAACAGAATAGTTCTTCATTTATTTAAAACACAATAAATGTTTTCTGCACTAATATTTCTGTTTAAAAAGAAATTTTCCTATAACAATATACATTGAAAATTAAGAGGTTCACACACACACACACACACGCGCGCGCACACACACACACACACACACACTCACTCACATGTACGCATGAGCGCGAATAATGACATAATCGTAGATTATGAAATACATATTTTGTTTTGCAAAATATGTGAATTTTCAAAGCC
>JAAAKQ030281306.1:0-10452 GCA_010016005.3 Zanna intricata | reverse complement strand
CTCAGGGCTAGGAACGGGAGGGGTGGTGTGTCGACCGGAATCGTCACTTGGTGGGTGTCTTCCCCTACGGGGGTTGGGATGTTATGAATGTCCCTACTAGGATTATGGATGAATCCGAATTGACATTGGAGAGATTGCAGGAAGTAATTAAACATCAGATTTCCCAGATAACTGCTGGTAATAGAGGATTCACTCTGGCATATTGGTGGACTTCTACAATAGTCTGGCTACGACAAGATCTACAGAAACGCAGAAGAATTAAACAAAGGCTCCGGCGAACTGGTGGCGAAGCATATGAGTTAGCTGAACGAAGGTACATTGAGTGCAGAAGGGCACAAAACTATGAAATTAAAGAAATCCAAAAACATTAGGTGGCACGAACTTTGCAATGATTTGGACGAAGGCCCGTGGGGACGGGCATATCAGATTGTAACGAAGCAATTTGAGAGGCGTCTGCCTGTCCTCACGGAGGAACAAGCTAGAGCTCAAATAATCAAATTATTCTGTAGAGAAGAGGACAGATTCATAGAACCTATTGATTGTGAAAGACAAAGATTCTCCCTAAGTGAGATACATATGCGATACAAAAGAGAAA
The DNA here is from genome assembly GCA_010016005.3 of Zanna intricata. Taxonomy (NCBI): domain Eukaryota; kingdom Metazoa; phylum Arthropoda; class Insecta; order Hemiptera; family Fulgoridae; genus Zanna; species Zanna intricata. Next base: position 9,857 of record JAAAKQ030281306.1, on the reverse strand, counting down.
AGAAGAGTCCAGGACCGGACGGCATTGCAGCATCTATACAGAAAGGATTGATTAATCGTGTCCCTTGGGTGATTACTGATATGATTAACAGATGTATTGAGGATAACCACTTTCCAAGATGCTAGAAAGAGTTGCGACTGGTCTTTAATCTACCTCAATCCCCTCATTTCTTCCTAGGCTTAAAGTCATTTCTTTAGGAAGAAATGAGGGGATTGAGGTAGACTTGCATCCTCCCTTTAATTAATAATATAGGAAAAGCAGTGGACTGTATATTTGCAACACGTAGAGTAAAAGAGATGGAATCGGGAGCGGGCATACATGTGAGTCAATACGGTTTTTCAAAAGACCGATCTATTATTCAGGCGGTCAACAAGGTGGTCAAATGAGCTGAAAAAATTAGAAGAGTAACTTGGTAAACCAAGGTTTGCCTTTGTTCATTCTGTTAGAGGTAAAAAAAACGCATTTGGGTCGGTCAGTTTTGAAGCCAAAATGTGTGTCCTGAATAACAAGGAAATTAGTCCATACTTAGAAGAGAATTTTAGTAAGAGAATATCTAGTAAAAGAATTTTTGTATGACAGATGGATAACTGCGGATACGCAGGTAACACAATTAAGTTTACAATCCTTTCGTGGCGTTCCTCAGGGTTCCATTCTCGGCCCTTTATTATGGGTACAATGTAATATGGTGTACTGAATCTAAATTTGCTAGTTAACACAGAAACGATAGGCTACGCTTTCGATTTAGCTGTTAGTCAGCGGTAGAAAATGAAGTGGAGGTGCAAGAACGGGGCAACGCTGTTCTTATAATGATCGAAGCGTGGATGGTTGAGCAGGGCCTAGAGCTCGAGCTTAATAAGTGTGAATACATTACATTAGCAGGAAGATGAAAAATCGCACCAATTGGTTTGAGAATAGGCGAGCATCATCTTTTTGCCAAAACTGCGACTAAATATCTTGGGGGGCCGTCCTAGATCCTTCGTTTCGCTTCAATGAACTTGTTAACGTATCTATAACAAGGCTAGGGGTCGCTGAAGAGGTTAAACATTTTAATATCGTTGCAGGTCGCACCACATGTTTTGAAACGAAGACTGATTATGTTGGCAATCATATCCTCTCTTTTTATGCAGCTCCAGTTTAAGGTTATGCAGTGTCCAGACAATGTAATTTCATTAAAATATGAAGTGTTTATAGAAAATTTTTACTGGGCGTTGTATTAGCGTATTACACAGTGTCATGTTAGGTGGTCTGCGTTCGTGCGCCAGTTCCGTCGACTGATTTGCTGATTGAAGAGCGTAAAGATAGATTTTCTGGTAAAGATAAGGCTGAGGCGAAGACCGCTGTAATGCGAAGTTGGAGTACGCAATGGAGGACGGGTGAGAAATCACTCTGGACCAAACGAACGTCTAATTAATGATCTTATGGGGTAGTGCAATAGAACACATGGGGAAATAAACCATTACACCACGCAGATGTTTATCGGCCACGGTACTTTTGAGACATATTTGTGCAGAATTGGTAGAAGAGACTATTCGTCGCAATGCATGTATTGTTATTCAGAGGATTTGTCTGAACATACCTTGCCCTAATTGGGATGAACACAGAACTAGTTCAGGACTGATTGAGCTCTCCCCAGATAATCTGGTAACGCATTTACTGATTTCCCCAGTTAATTGAAATGCTGTTAGCGAGCACTGTACGATTGTGCGTCATAGTAAGAATGAAAAGGGAAGACGTAGAGGGTTTTAAGTATAGAACTCCGTCAAAAAAAAAAAACGGGAGAAAAAACCCGAACCATTAGAAGTTACCCTTTGAGTATCCTCCATTTGGTAAAGTTAAGACCAAGACCCGGTGGATGGTGCGGGCCGGGAACGGCATAGCCCGGCCCGGTTCACCGCGCACCAGAATTTGCGGAAAGACAAGATGAAGTTGAAAGACAAGATGTAATTATGTTCTAGAAGTGGTTATTATAGAAACATTTATAGCGGTGTATATTTTACTTAATAAGGTGAATAGCTGTTAGTGATTTATTTTTACTATTTGTTATGTTGTTTTCATTTAAGACTTTGCCATTAATTCAGTTATTTAAATTTTTAATAGAGTTATTTTCTTTTAAAATGCGCAAGTTAAGAGGAAAAGGTATAGTAATTCATAGTCAGGCAAGGGAAATTGTATACAATGTTCACAATTTCAATTACAAACCAAACTGGAACTGGAATAGTGAAGAAAACTGAAGTGCTGAATACGGTTGTTCAAGCGACAAAAGTTTCAAAAGCAAACGGTCCAAAGAATTATAGCAAAAAAGAAATCAAATGAAAATGAGAAGCCATCCGTGTTCGTTTCGCCGAGAAAACATGGAAATCACTCCAATACTGTGTGCAATTTAGATTCGTTTGACGAAGATGCTTTGAGGCGTTTAATAAATAAATTTTATGAAACTGAAAAATACGATCCTATTGTGAAGAGAATTATGCAGAAAGTCAACGAAAGTGAAATTAATTTCATAGGTAATGAAAACTCTTTAAAAAGAATATCACGTAAAGTGGGATTTAGAAGGAGAAACAAAAGACAACCGGAAAATACTGATAAAACGGCATGACATTAAAATGTAAAAAATGAAATTTCTATGACAAATTTCCCTGTTTCATGAAAAAGAAGACCAATTGTATACAAAGATAAAACCAACATTCATAGCAGTCATGTGACACCAAAATCATGGGTAGAGACAACAAACCTTCATGAAAACATCAGAATCCCAACGTCTCACTATTAGTAATTGTTCATGCCGGCTATAGTAAAGGATTCGTTAACAGTTATTTAGTTTTGTACGAGTCAAATAAGAAAGGAGATTGTCACAAATCGATGGATTCCAAAAAGTACACAAAAAGGTTACGGGAGAAGTGTATTCCTAACTTGCCACCTCGTCGGTCATTGTACTATATAACGCAACGTATCAAAAAGTTCGCCTACAAAAAGCAACCAAATTGTAACTCTTTAAAAAACTATATGATAAAATGGTTAGCCGAATAACGAATTAACTGTTCTCCTATGACGAAAACTGAATTATATATTATAAAATTACAGAAAGATAATTAAAATAAATTTTTAATAGATGACATTTTCGAAAATTATGGTCACACAGTTTTACAGTGGCCACCTTATCACCCAACTTCAACTTAAATGCCACTGAAATGATTTGCAGTCAAGTGAAAGGGAAAGTAGCTAAAACAAATACAACTTTTAACATGTCAGACGTTCTTAAATTAGCAGAAGAGGAATTTCATAAAATGTCTGAAGCTGAGTGAAGCAGTGTTTGCGAGCATGTTGTAAACGTTAAAAAAACATACATTGAAGATGAACATTTATATGATGTGCACATCGACAGTCTTGTAATAAATGTGAATTCAGAATCGGACACGAGTTCTTTAGAATCTACCCATGACAGCGACTTCGGAATTTGCGAGGTACAATTAAGTGAGTAGAAAAAATCATTATTTAAAGTACTTAAAAATAGTAATATTAATAGGATACTATCTAGTTTTATTTAAATAGCATCGTAAATATTTTTGGTTATAATTATCATTTATATTTTAAACTGACAATGTTTTCATTCGGCCTAGTACCGTCCCCAATGTTTGCTAATTGCTAGTAGTTTTTTGTGCCAACTTACGGTTGATAATTCTACTGCCGTATTGTTTGCTCATCCGAGAGAATATTTCTGACGATTGTACACTTTTCGAAGTAAAAATCGGATTACAGAACGCTATTCTTCAAAAGTACTTTCTTCGAGTGAACACGCAATCGTACTAAGACTTGTAACTACGACTTTGGAGGTTATGTTTACGAAAATATGAATCGAACAGTGGTCGCGGGGAAACCCCCGACTGACGATAGCTCCGGAGCGGAGAAATCCGCGCCGGCGACCCTTTTTGTGGAGTCCCCCCTCCACCTACCGTAAAAAGCTCAGAGGGTTTTTGGCCGATCTTATTCGGATAATAAAGCCCGAAAGGGGATCATTAAACGGGATCTTAATCGGGTAATAAAGCCCAAAGGCAAAAGCCAAACACGCTATCAGCAGACCAGGAAAACTGTGAAGAAGACCGTGGGTAATGGGTAATATTGCAGATAGCCGGCCTCCGTGGCGGAGTGGTAGTGTCTCGGCCTTTCATACCGGAGGTCCCGGATTCGAATTCCGGTTAGGCATGGCATTTTCACACACGATACACATCATTCATCTCCATCCTCTGACGTAATACTTAATTGTGGTTCAGGAGGTTAAAAAAAAAAAAAAAAAAAAATGTTGCAGATAATTTCATTACTATGAAAGTAGATATGTGGATGTCTTTTTACTCCTAACTCTTAAAACATTGAAATTCAAACAAACAAGAATAAATATTTTCATTCATTTAATCAAGTGCATTATTATTATTATTGTTCTGATATAAAGTTACTACAATAAAAATGATTTTAATTGCAAAATAAACCTTAATGATAAACTTTTTTGCATACATTAAAAGTCAAACTGTATGACACTATTCTGATAATTATTTATTACTGGTGGTAAAACTCAATCCATCAGAAAGTAAGTGTGACGCTGTTATGACTGAGTTCAAATGGGGAAAAAATAAATATTACATAAAAGAAGACTGTTACAATCAACAACTGTGCTGAAAAAGAAAATTATTACCTAAGAACTAGCCAATTACAGCCAGCAATTGAAGATCATAACTATAGGAAATTATAACTTGTAAGTTTCCTTATTATTTAGCAATGAAAGTTTTAATTCAATCAAAATACTTACGTAATAAATACTGTATTTTCCTGCTGATTTCACCTGCAATACTTCAATGTGGCCATTAGCCAAAGGTAAAAAAATTATGATAAGTAACCTGACAATTATCAGAAGCTTTCTCATCAAATATGTTTTCACCAAGCCAAGTTTCAATCAAAATCATTTGTTAAAGATTGAGGATGCTTTGTATATTTTTTGATATAGGCAACAAACATTCTAACACCAGACTACTTCTCATTTGTATATTATATGAATTAAAAAATTGCAATAAATGAACAAAAAAATAATTTTTTTTTCCTATTGAGCTCTCTGATTAGAAAATTCTGTTATGCTGATAAATAGGGATTTTTGGAATTGCAGAAAATAATTATTGCATAAATCATATACGTAATTTTTTTTTTTTACTTTATCAAAACAAATGGTAATTCACACACAATAACATAAAACTCCAACGTCAAAAATAAAAGTAGGGCATACCCATAAATAATCTGCCAAAACCAATTTCCCAAACAGAAACAAACATCTTCAAAAAGTGTATAAAACAATTTTAAGGAAGCAGAATCTAGAACAATATATGATATCTAAATACACAATTATAATTATTACTCTACACTACATAACTTTTTACGTTAATTAATTACGTGATAAATGCTACTCAAAATCATTATCTATATTAACTATACTTTTATTTAGACCTTAATAAAAATAAATAAATAAAAATGGCAATATAATAAAAAAACTTACAATAGTAATAAAATAGAAATAATAATATAGACTTACAATCAAATCCTTATTCAAATTGTTAATGCAGGCATTTTGTCTTTCAGTCAAATTAATTAGTAAACAGCCTACCATTTGCATAGTAAATCAGTTACCCTATTAACAGTAGAACCTTTTATTATATTATTGGTGTTATAATCTAAATTCTGATAAACATTTCAATAATAATGCACAGGGACACACATACACACGTTCGCAGAATGTTTATAAAAACCATTTCAGGAATTCAGGGAATGGTCCTTCCACATCGAAATAAGGAAAACTTTATGTTTAGCCTCCGGAACTACCGTAAGGTATTACTTCAGAGGATGAATGAGGACGATATGTATGAATGTGAATGAAGTGTAGTCTTACAGAATCTCAGCTTGACCACTCCTGAGAGGTGTTTTTTTTTTTTTTTTTTTTTTTTTGGTCGGTGTGAAGGAATGCCATTTACGCACACCACCACGGGTGTGTCGGGCTCGGACCCAGGACGCTATTCGTCAAAGGCTAGCTAAGAAGCTAACAGGTTCTGCCAAGGTGTTGTTAGGCATATACAACCTGCCCTATACCGACTAAACCTTCCTCACCATTCTCCTCCTCCCCAAGACCAGACCCGCAATTAAGCGTTACTCAGCCTCGGAGAGGTGCCTTTGGGTTTTGAGGTTCCAGAGTTATGTATCATCATTGTATCATCATCGCCACCCAACCGAGCAAGTCCAGACAGATGACAACTCAGCAGAGGGCTATTCATCACCCCTTCCCCGTCCGGTCTGTTTCTTCACCACAATATTGTGGGCTTTATCTGTGTCCGTCTTCTTCATCCTTGGTATCACACACTCATTTGTCCATCACATTCATTCATCTTAATCCACACCACACTTTTTTTTCTTTCTTTTGGTGTATGTGTTGGTGTTCGTGTATGTATGTATTCATTTGGATGTCTGTTAATTTTTTTTTTGTATGTGTGGGTGTTCGTGTATGTATGTGTTCACGACTAGGGTTCAGGAGTCCCCGTGCATCCTCATCACCGCCCATCCCCGCAAGCAGGGACGTGCGACGACTCAGCAGGAGACTGTCCCTCCCCCCGACTCCTCCGTGTAAGTGTAACTGTGTCATCATCGAGGGGTCAGGAGTCCCCGTGCGTCATCATCGCCGCCCATCCTCGCAAGCAGGGACGCACGGTGACTCAGCAGGAGGCTGTCCCTCCCCCTCGACTCCAGCATCCGATTCGTGAAGACTCCAATATCACAATCCCCTTTCTACATCTCAGCAACCATTCACAGCCCCCTCTTCTTCTGGCTTCAGCAGCCTTCCCGCTCAAGACCTGCGTTGCAAATCCGTCTACAGCTCTCCAGCACTCGTAACTGCTCAGCATGTAAGGAACAACTTCTTCGGGACTGAGTCCGACCAGCCCAACCACAGCTCTCTGCTGCCGCCATTCCGGGCAATAACATAGAGTATGCTCAGCAGTATCGTCTTCCTCACAGTACATGCATGTTCTAGCAGCCCTCTTGCCAATTCTCTGAAGGTAAGATCGAAACAGCCATGCCCAGTGAACAGCTTTGTAATACAGTGGTTCACCTCTTCAAACCGCCTAAAGCACTACGCATTTAGTTCAGGAACCAGCCTCCTTGTCCATGCTGATACCTTTGTCGTACGCCATCTCTCCGTCCAGTTCATCATATTGACCTCTTTCGCCTCCTTCTTGCCCAAGACATCAAAAACTGTAGCCCGCTCTATCACCTGCAGATCAAGGGGAGGAACCGCAGCTAGCACACAAGACGCCTCATAGGAAACTATCCTATACCCTTGTATTATTCTCAGCAAAGTTCTTCGGTGTATCGTCCGTAGACTCGCTCTGTTCCGCTGGACATCGACAGCAGCCCTCCATACTGGTGCAGCATATAGCATAGTCGAAGTGATGGTCGACATGATAAGCCTCCTCTTCGATGATTTCGGCGCCAACTGAGAAGCCATAATAATATTCAGTGACTTCATGGTCCTCTCAGCCCTGCTACAGAACTCCAATATATGCTCTGTGAAGCGACAGGCCTTGTCAATTGTCACTCCCAGATATCTTACCTTAGCTCTCTCGGTCAACTGGTGCTGACCAACCCGCAAGTCAATAGTACTAAGCCTCTTTCTTCCAGACAGTCTAATGTACTCACATTTGTCTGAAGCAAGTGATAAACCATGCTCAGTTAACCAATTTCGAATCATCTCCGAGGAGGCGTTTCCTGTGCTCTCCAACTCCTGCTCGGTCTTGCCTTCAGTCATAACAGCCAAGTCGTCCGCGTAGGCTATGGTCTCAGCTCCGGGCGGCAACCGAAGCCTAAGCAGCCATCTAAAACAATGACCCAAAGCAGTGGTCCCGAGACGGATCCTTGCGGTACACCACCAAAAACTTGAAAAGATGTACACCAATTTCCGACTCAGCCGTCGCCATCTATCATGAAGATACTGCTTGATCTGATGCACTAAGTATGCACTAATGTTCTTCCCCAGAAGAGCAGCCACAATCGTGTCCCATGACACAGTACCGAAAGCGTTGGACACGTCCAGAAGAACCAGCATGGGGATTCACCGCGTCCTCCTTGTTCCACTTCTAATGTTCGCGGCCCATACGGCTACTTCCTGAGAAGTGGTTAATTGAAACCCAACCACCAAAGAACATCGGTATCTACGATCTAGTATTCAAATCCGTATAAAAATTTTATCTTTACTAGGATTAATAATCAACATATGTCTGGAAACACTTATATTTACTGGTTATCCACCATTTTTATTTTTAACATAAAAATTTATTTCTCATTAATGGTTAATTGTATCAATATGAAATTTTGTATATTGTTAGGGTACCTAGAGGTTTATTTGAATAAAAATAATGAGCCGAAAGAAGACACCCTCGATCAATCCTCAGTATATTTCCGGAGATGTCAACTGAAATCAAAGGTAGGATCGTGGTGATAAAAATTATACATACAAGAAACCTGAAAAAAATTGAGTACCTTCTAGGGAATAACGAAATGCGATCGGTCAGTGAAATAAGGAACTTACGAACATCTTCAAACAAAAATCTCGGTAACTTTCGGGAGATTGGAGGAAGATGGAAAGAGTACTGCAGCAGCCTATATCGTGTCGATCAAGCAAAGCTAGAGGTAGGTTTAGGGCTCGAGAGAGAAACAGAAATTCGCAAAGAGGAAGTGCGGAAAACAATAAAAAAACTAAGAGACAAGTCACCAGGCTCATTCAGCGTTACAGTGGAAATTATGAAAGCAACGGATGAATTGGGTATTACGACTATGCACCAGATCTGCCAATACAAATGGTTAACCAACAAATGCCGTTTTTGTGTAGAGTTCATACCTCTACATAAAAAAGGCCACACACAGTACTGCAAAAATTATAGGACTACTTCTTCGATTTCAAATGTGAATAAAACTTTATTGTATGTATTCCATTAACGTCTATGGTAGTATCTGGTCAGAGAAGTTCCTCCAGAGCAAGCCGGTTAAAGAAAATTGTACACATGAGAAAATTTAAAATTTTAGGCATCTCTTAGAGAAAGCCAGGGAGTTCAATTCCTAATGTGATATGCTTCCTTGATTACGCCAAGGCTCTCAAATCGGTCAGATGAAAAGATCGCTGACGAGAATTGAAGGAGCTGGGCCATCTTGTTACTCTCATTCGAAATCTATATGTAAAGAACAGCGCGGTGGTTAGATTGAAAAACAGCACAACAGAATTCTTTTTCTCGTCGAGAGGTGTTCGGCAGGATGAATTATGACTCCAGTCTTATTCAAAATTTACGAATATGTCATGCGGAAGATCCTAAAAACTGGTAGGAGGATGTCGTATAACTAATTTAAGGTTTTCTGACGATACGACCTTATTCGCAGGCTGAAATTAAAATGAAGGAAATCCTCGACTGAGTTCTGCAAGAAAGTGAGGCAAGGTCCTAGGACTGAAATTAAATATTAAAAATAAAAGTTATGATCATACATAGAGCTAATGATCTTCCAGTCAGTGATGGAGTTTGCGATTTCGAAAAGGTAGACTTTCGTATATTTAGGATCCATAATAGATAAATATGGGGGCTCGTCGGCTAAAATATGAAGAATAATACGGCGTTGAGAACTGGACCATCGGAAGGAAGAAAATTGATGCATTCGAAATATGGGCCTAAAGAAAAATGTGTTGCACGGACAGCAAAAAGGACGAACAACTAGTTTCTCTTTATCTGTTTAGCCTCCGAAACTACCGTAAGGTATTACTTCAGAGGATGAATGAGGATGATGTGTATGAA
>JAAAKQ030281295.1:0-10452 GCA_010016005.3 Zanna intricata | reverse complement strand
CATGCCACACCCTATTTAATAATTTTGTTCATTTTTAAATGATAAAAAATATGTGAATAAGAAGAAATTAAACTTAACACAAGTGTGTTAAAAAGATAAAAAATAGGTTATACTGTAAAATTGGATGATTGATAAAACAGGATGGATCAATTGATTCCGTCAAATTGGTTTTATTTTATTTTTTTATTTATTTACTTTTTTTTTGTTTCATCCGATTTGGGGATAGTTGAATCAATCCCTCGAATTCGTTTTGTTATAGGGAAAATTTTTAGATTTGCCGTACGTAAATGTTATAATAAAACATATGCGGTGTATATTTTTTAAATTGAAATTTTAATATTACTAAAAAAAAATTTTAATTTTAATTTTTTAAGTATGAATTTTTTGTTGTAATTACTTTATACATATTTTTAATAAAGAAACATTAGAAAAATGTTTTAAATTGTTAAAAAGAAACTTATAATATATTTCTTTAAGTTAATTCATAAGTTATTAAGAAGAACACAGTCGTTCCTTTAGTTAAATTGCTATCATTTTTTCAAATCTCAATATATAATCGCTTCAGGCTTCTTCAATCCTCAATACTTGTTATTTCGAAGGATATATATACATATAATTACAAGAATGAAACGGCTAAAAACAAAAAAAAAATAAATAAATAAATAAAAAAACAAAAAAAAAAAAAAACAGAAAATCAAAAGTTGCCTGAAATGTCTTGAAAGGTTGAATTCTAATCTAATCGTGACACAAATTCTCTAGTCTTTGTTTTTTTTTATACGCACGTACAGACACACATACACACACAAACATATATAAATATCTTATATCATGTATCTAATAATTAATTCTAGCTTCAAATTAAGTCCGCCTACGTGAAAACAACCAGCCAGCACATCATAAATACATCTATGCGTACACACTCGCACACACCTCTGCATTAAAAAAAAAACTTCAGTTTTTATTTCTTAATTTTCTTCTTTAAAGAATTAATGACTGCTCAGATAGAACTGGAAGAACACACTTACGTTGAACTCGCATAAAAATAACTTACATTAATTAAAAGAATTCTCATTACAAAACTAAATGGAGATATCTTCTTCTTTCGATTATTATAGTAAATTATTATTAATAATATAGACAAGTAATTAAAAAACTATTTAATTAAAAAATATCTTTAATGAATTTTTATTACACGCTTAACTGGATAATTGAAACTTATAATTATTTATTGGAAAAAAAAACACAAGTATATATAGAAAACATCACGATAGTAAAATAAAAAAAAAAATCCATCTTCCATTTTCTTTTTAATTTTCCAATTATTTTATAAAATTATACATAACATTCATTATTTAAAAAAAAAATAATAATAATAATTACCGGATTTAATGGTTTTGATTAATAATATAATAGCGTGTTACATCTTTTTGAAAAAAAATATCCAACGGTGCACCTCCGGTGATGCCTAAAGCGTACGTAAAAGGTTTCAGTACCGGAAATCAGTACACGCCATTCAACAAAATGCTGTCTACACTTTTAATATAATTTTGTACCTGCTTTAACGAAATAAAGTAATTTATTCAAAATGTAGTTATCTTAAGACTGCCTTATAAATTCAAATTGTAATACTGGAAATTATATTTATTTTACAATAATTAATCAAGTGGACCGAATTAATTCTCATTATAAATCAGTTTCACTAACCGAACTAAATAACAAGGATATCTAATGATTTCTTTTTGACATGAACAAGCTGAGCGGATAGTGTTTATCATTATTAGGTTCTCAAGCCAAAAAAAACGAGATGTGCGCCAGTGGGCGAATCAAGGCGACGTGTAGGGCTAGGGCGACAGCCCAATTCCATAGTATACCTCAGTCCGGAGCACATGCAAGAGTGTCCTGTGCCGGGTACTTCCGAGGACGCATGGGGACCCCTCGAGGGTTCAAAGGGTCGCGCACGTGGGAGAGGGTCGGGTGAGTGCAACGCACATTCGACCCTCGGTAGAGGTAGGTGTAGGGACAGGGTGGGTAGATCCTCTGAGGAGGGGCGTTTCGGCTCTCCTCAAGCGGAGGGTCGGATGCCTATAGCAATCAGGGGATCAATACCGACCGAGGGGTTCTTAAAGGTTCCAATACCAGGGAAGGGACAGGGAAATCTGCTGCCACGACACTCCGCGGCGACTGAATTATGCCTAATAGCGGGTTCAGTTGCCCCGGCGATGTTAAACGAAAAATGGTTCTCAAGTTACTTTCTGAGGTCCAATGTTAAGTTATTATTTGGAGAATAATATTCTATTTTGGATATTACAGAGGACTGTCAATGAAAATTTAAATTTAAATTGAAATATTTTATGAATAGTAGGAAAGATTTTTTTTAAATCTTAATAAATTTTACCTAATTTTCTTGGCTCAACCAAAATGGCCAATACTAACCGTTAAACTAACATTATGTTATTATAAAGTTATGTAATTGTAAGTGGTGGGATATAACACGAATCAGTAGTCAAGTTATATCTTGTAAATCTAAACCTACATTTAAGGTTAAGGGTAAATATATCCTTAACCAAAGTATTTGTGGTAGTTTTAATCGAATTATTATTTATTGTAAAAAAAAAATTACTATCACGGATTAATAATTATTAATAAATCAATATATTTACATTAAAAAAAAGTTAAAAAAAAAAAAAGAGATGAAGTCTGATTCGAACCAATCTGCCTTCACTTTTAAGATCCAAATATTTAATTAATTATAATTTAATTTGGCTATAATTCTGCAACTAATGAAAATATTCACTTATATATTGTTATATGTTGTGATATATTGTTGAAAAGCTCTCAATGAGAGCTATTCAACTTTTACTTTTAAAGTAAACTTAAACTTTTACTTAACTACAATTAAGTAAAAGTGCAAAATCTACATTTTTTGGGAGATTTTGGACGTTTTGGATAATTTTGAATCAGTCGATTGCAATCAAAAGAGAAGTTGCACACAACTAGATGTTACAGCAGTCCTAAATCCAAAATTTCAACATCCTGCAACTAATCGTTTCTGAGTTATGCGACATGCGTAAATATGTCACTCTGAAACTAATTAAAACGGATTCAGGAATAGCCAAACGGATATTTCTGTTAAAATTTAAAAAACGAAATTTTTCGCGATCACAATACTTTTTTACTTTGTACAAGGAAGTAAATGTAATCGTTTATAAACACATTACGTACCTTAAATTTAATGATTGTAGTATATGATTTATTTACTCAAATATTTAAAGAAATAAAACTATAAAATGAAAAGAATAAAGTGTAAGAGAAAGAAATACAATTAATTAGACTTATAAGCGAGTATTTTAGTTTTTTTTCCGAGAAAATCGAATGTTTCTTTAGGCCAAAATATTTTTTGAGAAGTGATTTTACTATAGAATTTTTTAAAAAAAAATGTTAGCATGCTTTTAGTAAATATTATTAGTAGTTTTTAAATGTTTTAAAATTTTTGACAATTCGTAGTTTTTTACAAAAATCTCCGGCCGAAATTTTGTTGAAGTTATCTAATAAGAAATTAAATTAGACGAGGAGCGTCTAATTTAATTTCTTAAAATTAAATTGAGGAAAAATTAAAATCTTTTTATTTTATTTTTTTATAATCTAATATATAAATTTTATATATGAGCACGTGCACGCTCATACACATATTTTTATTTTTTTATTTTTTAATTCAAAAATATATTTGAGAGTTTTGGAAATCAGCATATTACATCATGTCGTATTTTAACACAATCCAAGCTGATAAAATTTAAAAAAGTAATAAATGTATAATTTATAATAGTAATTGCTAAATAAAGACGTTACTGATAATATATACAAACTGCGCAACCAACTGGAACGTTAAAAAAATACACTGACACCGAACAGAAATAATCGAAATTTTGCTTTAGGCGACGGTGTATTATTATGCTAACACAAGCGAATAAGAAACTGACTTTAGAACAAACCTGAAATAGTCTAAAGGTTCTAAGGTATGAAACGCACCAATGAAGTGAGGAATAAATAAATTGGTATAGTGACAGGCAAGCGCGTGGGATCTTCAATGTGATATCGTCCTATAAGACAGTTCGTTCAAGTCGATCAGGACGTTTTGAACATGTACGGTGTGTGGAGCAGAGCGAAATAAACGAACAGAGTCCATTCGGTTACTTATATACACCAACGTCCTTCCTAGCCGACCGTCTTTCTCTCAGCTCTTCGTATGTTATTGTAAAATCCTCTTTGATTCTTTCGTGAACACGATCTACTCACGTTTCCTTTCCGAAATAAATTACTCCTTTCTTTCCTCTTATTCTTCTTTACTTATTCATCTTCTCCTTTTTTATTTTTTCTACCTCAGACTTGTACAAAAAAAACACAGAATATATTAAATCTGATTCTACTTTTTGTATTATATAGTAAATGTTAAAGTTTTTTTTTTATAATTATTTCATTTTCATTTATTAGCCGCTTGTCAAGGTTTACTGGATTTCTTCCACGGTTCATTTTATCCCCGAATTACTTTAACAACTCAACATCCAAATAACATGCTAAACTATAACGACTAACTTTAGTTAATCACAGTAACTACAACTATAGGTAAAATATTTTTTTACTTATTTCATATATATATATATATATATTATTATTATTATTATTATTATTATTAACTTAACCAAGATTAAAAACGTAATCAAGATATAGTACACTCAACAGGAAAAATTAAGTTATTTTATATTTAATTCACAAAATACTTTTTTTTTATGAATTCACCACATAAGTTTGAATCATCTGAATCGGAATATTGAAAAAAGTAATATATTAAAAAAAAAAAAAGATATTAAAATAATATAAAAAGTAATAGAACGGGCTATGGGCTGTATGTATATATATATATATATATATTTTTAATGTGTGAAAAATGTTACGCCTAACCGGGATTAGTACCCAGGACCTCCGGATGAAACCGAAACGTTGCATTTCGCGCCACGGGGGCTGGCAATAAGACATATTTAAAAAAAAGCTACATTAAAATAAGCATTAATACATCGAGAAAAAGAGTTAATAGAAAAATTTTAAAAATTTAATGTAGGTATGATACGCACCAATGGAGTGAGGAATAAATAAATTGAAATAGTGACAAGCGAGCGTTGGGATCTTCAATGTGATATCATCCTATAAGACAGTTCATTCAAGCCAATCAGAACGTTCACTACATTTTAATCCAATCTTAAGAAAAATTTAATGAAAATGTAGCGAAGGAAGAATTATTGCTATATTTACAACCGTCAGATAATAATGATAGGAAAAGGAGGTGAAATGCAAACTGTAAGGGTTTAGAAAGAAGTGAGAAAAGAATGAAGTCTGTCCCCGTTGATTTTCAACAAGAATAATGTAGATGCAAATCTGAGAATTAAATAACAATTCAAGGTTTTTCTATCCACTATACGACAATTCAAGGTGAAAAATATTAAAATGTTAGATCCACTGATGATATTATTTTTATTCTAAGGCAGGCACTAAAAATTAAACTCTTGCAGCAATACACTGAAAAAGATAGTACATTGACAAAATTATAACCTTAACTTTTCAATAAAAGTTTGAATCTTCTTTTCGTTTGAGTTTTATTTATCTTGAACTTAATTCCTACAGATGTGATCAAATTTTATTTAAAAAAAAAATATATTGTAAATATTGTTTTAGTGTACAGAATTAACCGACCTCGTAACTGTAGAATCGTAATGAAACATAAACGGATAATAAATAAACAAATATAAAAACTGCAATCGGGAAATATTTAAAAAAAAAAAAGAAGGAAAACTGTGACTTTTCATAAGCATTTTCAATGGATGACTGGATGAATTCAAATATAATGTTATACCGATACGAACATTAAAAACATTATGTCACCCGAAGAAAGTTATTTAGTAAAAATGACACAATTAATTAATTAAATCTATTCATAATAATTAGGAGATTATCAAAATTAATCATAAAAACTTCCAAAATATTTCACAACTTAATTTTTATTGTTAATTTACTCTCGGTATTATTAATATAATAAATCATAATTTATTTTAATTATTAATACAAAAATTCAATTAAATGCATAATGATTTATAATGTTTTATACTTATGCCCTTGTAATATAATTTATCATTAACGAAAAAGACCAAGAAAAGGTCAAAGAATTAACGATAAGACAAATACGTCAACAATACTGTATGCTAGTCGCCGTTTTATATTATTTATGTTTGCTACATAGCTTATAATAGAAAAGATTATAGTTCACTTGTACAAAAGTTTAAATTAACAAACATTTATAAGATAAATTAAAAATTTTATAGATTAATTTATTTATTTATTTTACATGAACGGAGATATTAAATTATGTTAAAAACTGTATGAGGATGAGATAGAAGTCATTTATTATTCTAGTTCAAATATTTAATAACAACAACGAAAACTCAGAGATTCCCCTATGAAATAATTCGTAACTACATTAATAAAATACAACATATTACGAATTACTACAAATTAAACTTTAAATGGTTTCAAAAAATTAATGAAATAAATAATTAAAACTAGCAATTTTACACACATATATATATATATAAAACCAAAATGTTATTAAAAAATTTTAAGACGGAAAATAACTGAAAAAATAAACTGTCATTGGTATTGGGAAATATATTATAGTTATCTTGAATGACGATGAAATATCAATGAGGAATCTGTTAGTGGGAGTAAATAATATCGAAATATCTCCAATCAATCGACCTAACGGAAATATTAAGAAGTGAAAAGTTGATAATTGATAGAACTATGGAAACGAATGCAACCAGTTCACCACATTGGTTAGGTGGTTTTGCGACTATATCTTTTCTCGAAATCTTGATAAATAATTTTTGCCAAAAAAAAAAAAAGGAGAATATATATATATATATATATATATATATATATAAACCATTTATTGATAATATTATTAATAAACATTGTTATAAAGTAGGCGTAAAACAAAGTATACTATACAACAAAAAAAAAAAAATTCAAATTCAAAGAAAGAGAAATGACAGTGATAAAACTATATATGTAGACTTTCATTTAGGGAAATACTTTAGAGCCCTACTTTATGGCTATACAGCAAAATATACATTAACTCAACTGTAAGACACAAGATGTTTTTATAGTTTATTATCTCTCTTCGTTGACTTATTTGTTGTGTGTGCTCACATGTTTACTGTAGCTGCTACTGGCGCGCAGCGGACCACGTGATATGCCAAGCGGCTTCGCGCAGCCGTTGTTTAGCACAGCCATCTTGCGGAAAAAAGTGAACTAACAACTGTACAATGAATTGGAATGTGAACTACAAATATTACACAGTGTTTACATTAACATTTATTATTCTTGTAACTTTTTTACATTTTGTTAAAAAAAAAACCTATTTTAGACGTAATTTTTTAAATTTTTATAAAAATAGATAAGTATAGAATCACTATGGATTGTATGTGTGTATGTATGTATGTATGTGTGTGTGTGTGCGTGCGCGCGTGCGTGGGTGTGTGTGTGTGTGCGCGCGCGTGTGTGTGTGCGTGCGTGTGCGTGTGTGTGTCAATGTAGAAACAAATGTGTATGTGTGTTTTGGAAACAAATGTACACACTACCAAATTATTTTCATTATTTTTATTTGATAGGAAGAACTCAAATTCCATTTACTTTTAATGAATTGTCTGCATATATTTTATAAATAGTTAAAAGAACAGTTTTTAATAAAGAAATTTTAAATTATTAATTAGCATGAATGTCTTAATCGTTAATTTCCTTTTATTATAAAATGCATTATATATTATGTATTAACTACTTGTTTTTTTTCTATAATATAAAATATAATCAATAATCGGCACAATCGCTTAATTTAGATGCGATGCATTTATTAATTATTTTTCTCTTATTTTGAATTTTTTTACCTAAAAATATTTCTTTTTTTTTAAATTAATCTTAATCTTATTTATCTTAATTAATTGTTATTTACTTTGTCTAATTTTTTGACATATTAATTAATAATTATTTGATAACATTTTAAGTATTGTCTCGTTTTCACTGAACGTTTTGTGTTGTACTGTATGAGTAACTTGTATTCAATTCATGTAACTTGTATTCAGTACGGGAACCTGCTGATAAGACTTCTGTCTTAGAAAGAGCCAGTATCATACAATTTATGAAAAGAAATTTAAAAAAAGTATTATTATAATTATTAAAAATTAATAACTTTGTTATAACATTTATTGTACTGTTTATATGATATTTAAATAAACCTCTTAAAAGGACCTTAAACAAAAAAAAAAAAAAAAAATTAAATTATAAAAATGTTACAGATAGGAATCTTATGCAATTATAAAATTCTGGTATGATAACTAGTGTCATCCCTATGCTGTATCAAGCAAAAACCCCTTAACAGATTTTAATAACACTTTGCACATATATACCTTAGAGGCTTAGTCATTATCTCCGATTAGAATTATCATGATCTTTCTAACCGGGGTTAAGACATTAAAGATACTCAATAAAAAAATTATAAATAAAAAAATAATCATTTTATTTCGATATATTTCTGTACTATGGTAAAAACATCATCAAGAAAGAGAAGTAACTTTTCTTATCACTCAAAATCTGCTAAATGAATAAAAGTATCTCTCTCTTTTTTCTGTTTAGCCTCCGGAACTACCGTACAACGAATGAGACGTCATACGGACGTACAGGACGAATGACGAATGATATGATATGGGACGAATGAGGATGATATGTATGAATGTGAATGAAGTGTAGTCTTGTACAATCTCATTGTCGACTACTCATGAGAAGTTTGGTTAATTGAAACCCAACCACTAAAGAACACCGGTATTCACGATCTAGTATTAAAATCCGTATAAAAATCTTTACTAGCATTTGAAATAAAAAACCACACTCGAAACAATGCTGATTTTCGATGTCGCGTTAACCACTACACCAGCCCATTGGGCGAATAAGAGTATCTCATTTCTCTAAAACTGCTGAAGGACGTGATTCTCAGCTGTTGACCGAGAGTGCTAACGAAGCTACAACTGGAACGCATCAGAGCTTCTTTGTCAAGAACGATGGAAACGTTGGAGGTAAGAGAGCTTAAGGGAAGGTTGGCCGGCTAGTAAATAATAAAAGTGAATAATATGAAACTCAAATTTGGGAAAAAAGTTACTTTCAAAAACAAAAGCTTGATCAGAGAAACAAAAGCTTAACATTAAATAAAGCTGAAATATACCCGGGTTAATTCTGTAAATTTTTGTAAAAGCGATAAAATAAAAAGTTATAAAATGATGAAGTAAAAATGCGTTAACAAGGCATTTATTAGGTATTTATGGCTTTTTTTTAGGTATTTATTTATGGGGAATTAAAATATTTTAAAATAAATAAAATTTATAAAAAAAAAAAAATGAATAAACTTTTTTTTAATATATTAAAATCGAATCAATTATTGATGAAAATAAATTACGTAAACATTTAAAATTCAATATATTTACTGTTTTATGCAAAATAAATCAAATTTATTCTTAACTAAAAATGAAATGCTTGTAACCAAATGGCAGATTGGCAATACATTATAAATTTAAAAAAAAATTAAAAATATTTTTTTTATAATAATAACTTTTTAAATTATAGCTAATATAAACTAATTATAATTAATAACCTTTTAAATTAATTAATTATCTAATTAAATATGAACTTATTATCTAAACTAGAAAAAATAATTAATTCTACTTATAGGAATCATAACCTCAATGAAGAAGGTAATCTACCAAATAGGGAAGCGACACTATTCTAGACGTGAAGCAAGAATAGCAAGAATACAGGTATAAAAACATTATTTGTCAAATAATATAATTTTTGTTATTCAATTTTTTTTTTGTCTTCTGTTATTTGATTGGTTTGATGCAGCTCTCCAAGATTCGCTATCTAGTTATTCATATCTTTTTTAAAAATACTTATTTTTTAAATAGTTACTTATTTTATCTCTATTATTCGTAGAGATAAAATGATAGTATTTATTTTTAATCTCGTTGGGTTATAGTTCAGCAAAACAAAAACTTCAATCATAAACATTTCTATATAAAGTCTCCTAAAAAACGAAATAGTTTGTTAGTTTTTTAGAAATAAATAGACGAAATTCCCTAAATAGATGAAATAGTTTATAGAATTCTGACATTGATATATATATATATTTTTTTGTCTTCAGTCATTTGCCTGGTTTGATGCAGCTCTCCAAGATTCCCTATCTAGTGCCAGTCGTTTCATTTGGGCAATACCTCCTACATCCTAAATACCTAACAATTTGTTTTACATATTCCAACTGTTGCCTGCCTGCACAATTTTTCCCATCTACCTGTCCTTCCAATATCA
>JAAAKQ030281294.1:13570-27428 GCA_010016005.3 Zanna intricata | reverse complement strand
CAGTTTATATAATCTGACAAGGTACTTATCAACAAGAGGCCTGTTTAAATTTTTAATTATTTTTAAGAACTTTAATAATAGCAAGTATCTCTCTTTATCTATTTAGTCCCCGGAACTACCGTAAAGTATTACTTCAGAGGATGAATGAGGATGATGTGAATGAAATGTAGTCTTGTACAATCTTAGGTTGACCACTCCTGAGAATGTGGTTAATTGAAACCCAGCCGGGATTCTTATATGGATTTGAATACTAGATCATGGATACCGGTGTTCTTTGGTGGTTGGGTTTCAATTAACCACACTTTTAGGAGTGGTCGACCTGCGATTGTACAAGACTACATTTCATTCACATCATCTTATTTCATCCTCTGAAGAAATACCTTACGGTAGTTCCGGAGGCTAAACAGATAAAGAAAATAATAGCAAGTATAGATTAAATGTAGATAGTGGTTACAATTTAAGAGCGTCTAATTATATTACACTTAGATATAATAATACATATGGTAAATGCTTAAAAAATACATGGTCCCCGCATTACTCAATGCTTTACCCGATTATTTTAATGAAAATATGTCAAAAAATGATTTAAAAACACTTCTCATTGATTGGGCATTAAATTTATCGTAATAATAACTAACGTAATATTACAGGATCTATATTAAGCACATACTGGCAGTCCAGACAATAAAAAAGTTTTAAGTATTATTCTAATGTGATCTATTTTTAATATCGTTATACATTGTTTATTGGTTAATTATATTTTTATTGAATAAAGATAAATATAGACTTAGTTGTTAGTTGTAGTATAGTTGTTAAGCTGTAGAAGATAAGTTTATATGATGTACTAAATTTCATTTGTTAGTTATTAAGTTTATAATAATTAAATTTTTATAACAATTGATTAAAAGTTGGTTATTGTATTAACCAATACAAACATGTATTTCATTAAGCTTAGTATATCCGTCGACAGACTTAGGTCTGATGGATAGTTACATAAATTAAATTAAAAAATAAAAAAAGAATAAAAAATATAACTAACAAGATCTAATATTAATAATGTAAATAATTTTTATCAGTCAAAAAAACAGTATTATTGAAAATTTTAATTTTTAGTCTAAATAATGGAAGCTATTGTCATTAAAATTTTTATTTAATCTACATTTTATTATATTTTAAGAAAAAGTACTGCAAAACATTAAATTTGCAAAAGTAGTCTTTTTAAAAATCACTCCACGTATCTAAAATTAAATTTGCACTTGAGTAGAAAGTAAATAATAATGGCAAAAGTTAATAATGATTTTCATCTTTATCAAAGAGGCAGATATAATTTTACAAATTCTATGATAATACCAAGAAAGTTAAGCTTTTCATTTGCAGCTTTTTATATTTTTAACATTACTTTAACAGCAGGCTGAAACTCCAGTTAATTACAGTACAAATCACGCCAATTGTGGCAGTATCAAGCCAAACAATCACTCATGTGATACTGTTAATAAAGCATTGTATATTCATGCCTGTGTCACATGAAAGCTGTGGATTGTGGCCATTGATTTTTTATATCTTGACTATAAATGTCAAACTATCACGTGATACCAGAGATATTGTATTATGAGAAAAATGACTATGAAAATGTTAATTTTTTATCATTTGAAAATGATTTCTGTAATTTTCTTCACAGATATTTAAAAGCTGTTTAATTTTAGTTTGAAAAGTGTAAGAAGGTTGTTCTGAAGAAACTACATTTTTTAAATATTCTAAAGTAAAATATCTGATGGTGTAAATATGGAAATCTTTATGGCAATAAATCTATTAAACCAAATGATGTTTTTTAATTAGTTATGAGATACCTATTTTACTTTTTGAGATGAAAACATTCTTGAAATGTCTATAATTTCATTATCAATGACAGATGCATTCATTATCTTAATGAAATCAACATTCTTGTTAGCTTTCCTAAAACACTGAATTGTGGTATTAAGCATGAACAAACACTATTATTTAAAAAATAAATAAATAATCACACTTTAAAATGAAATAAATTTTAATCCATACAGTTATAGGTATACAATTTTATAACAAACACTTTAAAAGTTTGTAAAAAATAACAATAAAATCATACAGTTTGTAAATTTGTAAATGTAAATAAATTTTTCCAGTAAGCCAAATTGTCAAAATGATTTTTCAAAATATCATAAGTGTAAATCTGATTTATAGAATTAGAATCACTAATAACATAAATAAAATTTTATATTAAATTGAAATTATACACAAAAGCAAATTAACTTATAAATTAAAGTAAAAAATGCATAAAAGAATATATAGGCAAATCACAGGATATGCATATATTGTTTAAATTTATACAGAAGTATTATGTCTTTTTTCCAAAGAAATTAGTTATCGACGCTTGTTTTACTTTTTGTGGTGAAACTTTCTTTTTCACATCAGGCACTTTAACTTTTTGATTTTGGTTGACTGGGATTTCTGTATCACCATTTTCAACTTTTTCTTTTTTTATAGAATTTTCTTCTTCCTTTACAGGTTTTTCTTTATTATTACTGTTTTCTTCATCCTCGCTGGTACTCACTAATTCATATTCCTTATTAGTTACTGAAAAGAAAAAAATAAAATAAAATTAATCTAGTGAAACAAAATCTAAAATTATAAACCCAGAAAATTTTTTTTCTTTTTTTTTTTGTAACTATTTTGGATTCTATCCCTATCTCCTTTCATTTCTGGTCTGTACTGAACATTAAATAAAAATCTTTTATTACACTTTGTATTCATAACTACCTAGGTTAGACATACTACATCTTCACAAATAAGTTATTAGCTAATTGAAACACTTCATAATAATATTAATAATAATCATAAGTGTTCTTACTTTACTGCACTATCAGTTTTCTATTAATCTAAGTAATTTTCTTTTATTGCTGAAATATGTCTAAAGAAAAAAACAAAATAAAGGTTCACCTTTTTAATTGTGAATGATTTTAAATCCATGTAAATAGATGCATATAAATATTACATCCATATAAATATTATGGTGTTATGATTTAACTGCTTAACTCAGTGTTTCTCAACCTGTGGATTGCGCCCCCCCTTAGGGAAGCATGATAACACTAAATAGGGGGCATGAGTGTATCAAAAAAAAGTATTATTTAAAAAATCTATTAAGTTACGGAAAGGAAAGCAAAAAAATACAATACAATCTGACATAATAAATGATAAAATACACATTTTAACTTATATAATACCAGTACTGCTCTATATATTTAATAATTAACTTATCAATACTAAATTAAAACAAGTTTAATAACTACTAGTGACTGCCTTGGGCCTATCTTGCAGAGCAAAGTTTTTCGAAGGAAGGCTTAATATTAGAAATAGACACTCTTGAGTTCTTTTTCTATATTTAGCTAATCTATATTTTGTCTTCAAAGCAGCCACCTAAGAAAATCTGGTTTCGCAAAGGTAGGATGTTGAAAATGTTAACAGAATGCTCTTGTTTTCAGTGAAGAAAATGCATTATCCACCCTGCCCAAAATTCAGAATGATTTATAACTAAATTGTCTTTTGATTTTGTCACTTGTCGTGAACTCTATAAAGAATTCTTCTTTGGCAGTTGAGAGCACTTTAGGAGTATTCTGTAATGGATAGCTAACCCACTCATAACTTGCTACCATGTTGTCGCCTGCAAGAAAACATTTATTAAAATTCTTTGCCAGCTGGCTAAACGATTTTCAATGGTCACAAAAACAACTTTCACATGTTCTTCAGCCTTGTAAGTTTTAACACATTCATCCTCATTTGAAAATATTTATAGGTTTTTTGCTTTTAATTTCTGCTCCACAATTTTAATTTCTACAAAAAGCATTAACTTTACCACTCATATCCAACATATGTATATCTGCTCCTTGGAGTTGAAGATTCAAGCTATTTAATTTCTCAAATAAGTTAACCAAGTAGCTCAATTCACAAATAAACCATCTCAAAGATTTTCAGCTTCCAGTCGGTTTTTCTCTTTAAAAAAAAAATGGCAATTTCATCTCGTTAATTCATAAACATATTGCAAATATTTCCCACATAATAACCATCTTGTTTCACAATAAAATAGTAATGTTGAATGTACTGTGCCCATATTTTTACAAAGTAAAGAAAAGATTCTTGATTTTAGGGGTCTCATTCTTATGTAATTTACTATGGTTTATAACTGTCGTTAGCACAATATTCAGAACAGGACTTATTTCACAAGTCAAAGCTTCTCTGTGGATCATGCAATGTGTCCAGACACACATAAGATTTTTGTTTCACAGTGCTTGCATGTTCTGAAATCTTCCAGACACTGAACAAGCACCATCAATGCAATTTTTCCATACTGTGTTCACCTGGTTTATAAAATAATTTAAGATAGCAAATAATGCGATTGTTGTTGCTTTCTGTTCTATTGGTTTGCAGAAAAGCAGTTTTTCTACTACTGGCATACCATCACAAAATCGATTATAGGCAATGAAATGAGCAACTTTATTGCTATCAATGCTTCATTAAACTGAACTGAAACAATTTGTCACACAACTTCCCAAACTGATGCTGTACATCTTAAGTTATATCAACAATTCAACGGGCAAGGTATCATTTCATAGACTTATAGTAGACTACAATTGTTAGCCAAAATTATCTCCAAACATAGTGTTAACTCTTAATGTCACAAATCAGTTGTTTAACATCTGATTTTCGAAGTCGAAAGTTCTAAGGTTCAAATTCTAATAAAAGTTAGTTGCTTTTGTATGGATTTGGATACTTGACAGTAGATACCAGTGTACTTTGGTGGTTGGAATTCAATTAACCACCTGTCTCAGGAATGGTCAGCCTGAGTCTGTATAAGACTACAACACATTTACACGTTATACAAATCAACCTCATCTCATTGGGCCATAGGGGGGGAGTGGTTGCTTATTGTTTACTAGTTGAACAGACTACAACCTAAAAAAAAAAAATAAATAAATAAAAAAAATATATATATACTCATTTTTTTTTTTTTAAATTGTTGTATCCAAGAAAATACATGTCCACATCTGGTGTAGTTGATGATGCAGTGCATAAATTTTTACTTTAATATTTATTTACTGTAAAAATTTTTCCCATATTCATATCTTGCAATAAAACTGAAATAAGTCTTAAGTTGCCAATAATGATCACTTCATACTTCTTATTTTTGAAACTTAAGAATTGTTATGCTGTAGTAAAGATATGAATGAATTATTATTATTATGATAAAAATGCTTTTGCTGCTTCAGTGATTTCCATAGAATACAACATAATAATATATTAATTTTCAAAAATTAATTTTCACTTCAAAACATATTTTTTGTTACAGCTTTTTAAATATTCTGTAAGTAAAGAATTATACCCTGAATAGAGAACTCAATTTTTAGAAATAATAGTAATAAGTTAACAAACATAATGGATAGAAGAAAGGTAAGTTTTTCTGGGCAAAAATGTTTCAGCGTTATCATTGCCTGGCCACAAAATAAACATACATCACATTTTACGTCTCAAATAAAATACCAAAATTTCAAACTGCAATATGGCAATTGGCAGGAATAGCTAATACAACACTACAGTAATTAAAATTACCAAGTATAAATGGATGGCTTTAAGAAACTGTAATACATAAGACAAAAATATTTTATCATCCCCTAAAATGGTTTGAATGTAAGCCCAGCTTAAACTCACAACATAATGCTGCATAACAAGTACAATCCACACGGATGTGGTGCATTGTCAGTTGGCAGTCTAATCGAGTACAAACTAATACATCTGTTGAGTCATCAGATATCCCTGACAGCCTAGTGTGCTCTTGATAGTTAATTCTAGATTCGGAGTTACACAATGTAACAGTGTTCTTAATTGGGCAAAGTTTGTTGTTCATGGTAGCATCCCATGAACTACCCTCTTCAGGAAACAGACAAGATCGTTGTCAGTGAACCAACATGATCCAAAAAAAGGAGGCTAGAAACAAGCCTACTTAGCTTGTTACCACACTATCTACGTGCTCATTGCCTGAAATTCTTATATGGCTAGGGATCCAAAATATAAGCTCACTGTTGTATTACATCTAGTCATTTGCAAAATTACATAATGAATCTTACAGACAACAGGGTGTGTGTAGAGTACACATCATTAATTGCTTATAGGGTACTCATAGCATCCGAGCAAATAAGAACATGTCAATATTTTGGACTAATTATAGAAAGGTAAGACCTTTCATTGATCTAGCCTATCCAAAGAAAAAGTAGGTAATATTTTCTTGTCAAATATTTGAGAAAGAGTATTTTAATAATAAATATTATTATAATATATAAAAATAATATTTTCTCAAATAAGAGTCTAAAAGGAGCTCTATTGAAAATATCAAAACCACACTTCTTGGGTTTATCATACCATCATACTGTCTTTTATCACACCATTTATGATTCTATTTAAAATACTAGCAGTTATATCATCAATACCCACAGAATATTTATGCCATGTATTTAAAATAAAAGTTTTAACTTCCTAGTTATCAACAGGAAATAAAAATACTGATTTATCAAAAAAACTATTTAAGGTAAATGGCTTTGTTTGAAATTTATCAATAGGATTGTTGTCTGAAATTGTGGGAAAATAATTATAAGATTCCTCTTCTTCCCGAATAGGGATGAGATAACTGAAGTTGAGTGCTTTTATATTTTGGGTAAAATTACCAGGCTTGTTTTATTTTTGAATCTATTTTCACTTTTGATAATAGCCCACATAGGTTTAGATTTATTATTTGAAGTAGATATTAAATTATCATAATAAAGGATAACGGACAATCAAACAAAACCATTTAAAAGTTCGATAATTAATTTGATGGTTGGGTGAGGGCACTGAACATAATGATATACTGTCAATCATTTAATGCAATGTAGTATACACGAACAGTGATCAGATGCACATTGTGCTTTAAGTGTTTAATTGTTTTATGAAAATGGTTAATCTGAGACAATTGTACAAAATTATAACTTATTTCACAATCAGTTCAATATTTTACATCATGGACGAGTAGTCTGAAATTTATCATACAACTAATGTATAATAAAAAGGTTTGAGGAAACCGACTTCAAATTAAATTAAAAACATACAGAAGTATCAAAATGTGTTAGAATGCAGAATACAATGATAGAGTATTAACTGCCATAACAAGCAGTAAAAATATTTACCAATTAAACATGCATTAGCAGTGAATATTAGTGAACCATCTATCAGCCGAATCTTACGTAAGGACTAAAGTTTTCATCCCTATACAATTTAAATTGCTCAGGAATTTAAAAATTCCAAATTATTCTTAAGTTTCTAGTTGAATCTTTAGTGATCACCCTTTTGAAAGAATAAAAGTAATCATTTTCTCATTGCACATTTTCATTACTAAATGATGCTATTGCAATTTGATTATGATCTGAAAGACTGCAATCTGCATAAAATGGACTGAAAATTATCTTTTGGTAAACTTGTAAAAATATTGTCTATACAGGTGGCCATATTCATTATAATTGTAGTAGGCTAAGAGGTCAAAATACTGATATCTATTAACTCAAACTGAGTTAATAATTCATTTGTTCCAAGACTAGAATTGTCTATAAAGTTAACATTAAAATCACTATACACTATAACTGATTTTATTGGGAATTTCATAAAGAGTTTCCAATGATTTATTAAGAAATGTTTCAAAAGAACTGAAAAGATGATCATAAATTACTATTAATTTCAACTTTAAAAAAGGGCATTAAATTGCACAGTATTCAAAATTAAATTCTTTTGCGAATATATAGTAACTTTCACCTCAATTTAAAAAATAGCCTTTAACAAAATGCCCCTGTTTACATGAGAAGTTCTATAAACAGCTTTGGCAAACTTGAAATTACTGAGCTCAGAAATGGCTTCTGTGTTGGTCGGCTAATGTTCTGAAAGAAATTTTAAGGAAAACTAATTATCATTAATTGCTGCAATAGTGGTTGATGGAATTCTGTCATGGTTGGTATGTGAAGAGTTAAAGAGGGGGGAGTGAGTCTTTTCCAAGACAAAATAGGACCCCTCCTGTCATTTATAAAAACTTCTTCCTCAAAATTTCCAATGACAGGATTTCACCTAAAACTGTATTACCAACAAAATTTAGATGTAATCCATGGCACATGTACATTTGGTGTGCGAGATAAACATCTGGATCCATATAGGAAGAATGTGACATTGCAATAATGAGTCTTTTCATGCAACTGTTTACTTTGCTTTGGGTTGTTTCAATTACGAAAGTGTTGAACTGAATTTATGAAAGTGTACGGCTCAATCTCCCAATATTTTTTCCAACATTGGGGATCTGTGCTGGCAGTCCATTGATGACAATTCATACCACCGATAATGACAATGTGGTTGTTAGGTACTTAGGATTTCTAATGACAATGTGGTTGTTAGGTACTTAGGATTTCTAACATCTCATCTCAACTCATTAAGTACAAAAGGCAGAGGATTCCCTGGCCTAATCACTGAAGTCACACAGTAATCTGATACCAAAAAGGCTGGCCAAATCCCTTGCCATCAGCAAAAAAATTTTATTGGACTTAATAGCACTTCGCTGTCTTTTTTTCTTGACTTGATGACAGTGAAATTATTGCCATTAAAAATTTCCTCTTCCAATTTAGAAACAGAATTTTCAGGAAATGATACAGCCAAATTACCTTAATTCAGCAAAAACTTGCCTCAGCTTGGCAATTAATGGAAATTCCCTCAGCATGACACTCGATACTCATAAGGAGTTATGGGGATTGGAGATTTCTATTATCAAGATACAACATCTCCACAACTTTCTTGAGAGAAGTGATCTTCTTCCTCTGCCTTACCACATCAAGGTTTGCAGTCATACAAATAAAGTCTCCATCTTCCCTGAAACCGATGTGAAAACATCTCTCTCTCAGATCAAAGTATCCAATTTCAAATCTGAGCATTCCATTTTAAAATTTACTCAAATACATACAAAAATTTTGCTTAATATTTTCTTAAAATTAGCTAAAGAAAGAAATATATAATAAACTAAACAATGTAACACATTTTTTGTCCTCATTAAAAGAAATCATTTTTAATGGAATAAGATAATGAAACATTAAAGCACTGAATATAAAGCAGATAAAAGAAAATACTAATCTTTAAATAAAAATAATAATAACAATAGGAAAAAATAAAATAAGTACTTGAAATAACAATAAGTTTATAACTCATACTTTTAACTGGGAGATCCACTCTTAAACAGGAAAAAAGGATGAGTTCAATGCAAATCAGTTCTCAGGTAAACACATCTGCACCATGTAGAGTCCAAACCTTATCTGAGGTTTAGATAGATCATGTTTAAATAGATATACTTCAATAAATTATAGTATACATCATGTCAGGGAAGGTAGGTTAGCAAATTCTTGTAAAATCTGGCATTTGCCTCGAAAGATCAAAGTAAACCACGGTAAGCATTGATCTGATCAACATTTTAAAGTATAAAATTACAATCTTAACGAAATATAGTCTTAGTCCATATTAATAGACAAAAATGATTTGTTGAAATAATAGTAATATAAATGTGCTAAGATAATAAATAAATAAAATCATTTTCAGTAGAATAAAAGTTTTTAATAGGCAGGGTTTTAAAACATTTCAACGTACATATTACATTAAGAATGCAAAAAATTAAGTTTACATAATAAACATTATTTAAAACTCATCAACAAAGTAATACTGTTCATGCAAAAGAAAATGTTTTATTTAATTTTTAATTAATTGATTAGAAAATGTTAAACATCATTAAATAAATTACAAAAAACAGGCCAAAGTATTTCTCATAAGCCAAAGTATTAAGCAGTTTAATGTATAAGCATTATGTATTTAATGCAAAAGTATTAATGTATTTGGTTTAATATAAGAAATATTGTTCCTTTTTCTTTCAGAAATAAATGATTTTCATAAATTAAGTTAGAATTTTTATTTTAATTAAAAAATGGTTTACAAAAATCATATCTACTAAAAAACTTTTATATATATGATATCATTTTTTAAAAGGGAGTACAAGTAGGCATAATAAATATTTAATAATGTAATAAAGATGACAACCTTAAACTTGATTAAGATGCTTCAAAGTAAAACAATATAGTTTGATCTTGTTTAAAATGAAACAATTTATCACCTAAAAAACTGCTAATAGAAATACTACATTTAAAGTAGTCATCAGAAATACTACTTTTACCATTAAGATACATTATACATGTCATTAATAATGCAGAAACACATTGAACACACACTGCAACAGTTTTATGCATATTTTAAGTTTTTTTTTCTTAACCTCCAGAACCATTAAGGTTATGCCTGACCGGGATTTGAACCCAGGACCTCTGGATGAAAGGCCAAGATGCTACCACTTGCGCCACAGAGGCCGGCATATTTTAAATTAGATATTTACAATCCATCTAATTAATGATTTTTTGAACCATATTTCAATAACATCCTATTAAGTAACTATTTTCTGAGATACTTGTAGATATAATCATACCATTTGTAAAAAGGTAACAACTTGAATAGCATGAAATTTTAGGAATATCATAGCAAATGTCAAAAACACTTCTTTTGGAAAATCAAAGTCTACAAGTGGGAGCCTAGATTTTTAAATGTTTTTTTTTTACTGAAATATGAAATCTTAATAATCTGTTTGATACGAGAATTATCAATTTCACTAATAAATGTAATAAGTTGTAAGTTAATATTAGAATAATACTACAAAAGTTAGTCCATTTAAGAGATTTATTTATATTAAATATTTATATAAAAGTATATTTAAAATTTTTCTCATGTAATAAATCATAATGGATTTTTACACTCCCATTTAAAATTGTTATTAGCACACAGGGGGTTCCCTGTAAAAGCACTAGTCACAGTATTCAGCCTTCATACATTATCAGTAATTAAAATTTTCACTTTTTATTCCATTAATAGCTACTTTAATTTTTGGGTCTGTAGTAGAGAGTTTTATTTTAATTTTTGGGTGAACTTCAGGGTTAGAAACATTAAATGATTCAGGGGTAATATTTAAAGATTTATATACACACTTTAGATTTTCATGGAATAACTTTGTTATCTACCCTTTAAAAAATTGTTCTTGATTGCTAAGATTATAATCCATAAAATCCTATTTTATGCAATTACAGTTAATCATACAGTCAAGGAGTCAATAAATAATTTGTTGCCAAGTACAAACTGCTTTCGTCATAACCCCTAATAAATGATTTCAACAGGATATTGTATAATTAATTTAACCCAAAATTGTTAACTTTGATGATCTATCAGATGCATTTAATTTTTTAACATGTTTTAAACCCGTAGGGTTTCATCTGTACTTCACCTTCAAGTTCCAAGACATTTATCGCTCATATGTTTCATGTTTTTCCAAATCAAATTGTATTCAAAATACGTATCTTATCTTGTTTATATACTTCTATAGACTTACCAAGGAAACCCTCAGAATCCATGAATGTTTTTTCCACTAGCTTTTTTTTCTTATTTTTTCTCCCTAACTGTGGAGTTGCAGGAATTATATCTTCATCATCAGAAACAGGGGGTGGAGGTGTTGGCTCTCTTTGTTCAGGCGATGGTGAACGATTATCCATTTCTTAAATGTCCCGAAAGAAAAAAAAAAGAAAAATTAAGTTTGCAATTATTATTATTACTACTAATCACTTATTATCCACACAGCATACACACATAACCTCAACATCTGGAACGTATGACACTTTTATTGAAATAAATAAATTGTTCTTTTTCCCAAAATGTAATTAAACATCAAATATTGTTGAACAAGATTATTAAATAAAAGTGTTATTTGAATATTTTAGTTTTACTAACTTATCTAATAATATTTTTTTTGTCTAACAGACTCATTCCAATTAATATGAATAACAGAGTCTTTTTAACTTTATGGTCAAAAGTTATTAATGTAAGTAATATTAAAGAGATACTAAATAAAAAAAAAGAAAAGATTTTTTTGTTATAAAAGAATATGTTAATATTGGCCAATATTGCAAAACAAATACGAGACATATTCATAAAGTATGACCGTTTGGTCATTAAAAAAAATTAACTCATGAGAAAAGGTTCTTACTTTCAGTTTTAGATTACTACGTATCTACTTACTTTTCCACATAATCGCCATTCTAAGCACTTTTTGTAATGCTGCACCAGTTTCTTTAAGCCCTCTGCATAGAAGTTCACCAAGCCACTTTTTCAAATGCAAGGAGAGAAAATAGTTGGTAGGTGCAAGTTCAGGACTATGAAGGTGATCAAAATGTTCCCAACGAAAATCTTAAATCTTTTTCTTGGTTAAGGCAGCAGTATGAGGATGTGCATTGTTGTGAAGGAGGATTACGCTAGACGACAGTTCACGGCATTGTAGATTTTGGATTGCACGTCTCAGTTTAGTGAGTGTTTTGCAGTAGACATCAACTATTAATTATTGATTTACATTCCATGAAATTAATCAAAATGACAGCCTTTTTGTCCCAAAAAAAAAAGTAGCCAACATTTTCGACTTGAGTATGAAGACTGCTTAATTTTTTTCAGTTTTGGGGAACTTCAATGGTGCCACTGCATTGACCGTTGTTTCGATTCTGTATTGGTGTAGGATATCCACATCTCGTTACCCATAACAATGTGAGAAAACAACTCTTTTCCATCTTGTCAATAGTGGTCCAAAAATGCTCATCCACTGCACATTCTTTGCTCTTTGTGTTAGTCAGTGAGCATTTTTCATATCCATCTTGGACACAATATGTGATATCCAAGCTTTCCTGTGA
Source organism: Zanna intricata (assembly GCA_010016005.3). NCBI lineage: Eukaryota > Metazoa > Arthropoda > Insecta > Hemiptera > Fulgoridae > Zanna > Zanna intricata. Next base: position 14,535 of record JAAAKQ030281294.1, on the reverse strand, counting down.
CAATTGTGTAGATAGAGGCAAGTCCAACATTCAGAAATTCATGAGCCAGAGCACTAATTGTCAACTGCTTATCACATTGCAGTTTTACTGGGCCTGTCACTCAGCTCTTCATGATGCACATGGCCTAAGGTAAAAAAGTTTTAAATACATAAAAAATTAATGTATATGCTTATGTAGCATTAAATCAATTTAAATTGTACCAGATATCTAGAGACTACTGAATTACTACATGAATCAATGTATGAAATTATTGAATAATTTCTAATTTTCCAAAAACACAACCAAGTTTTGAATCAGTTAGACCCATCCGCAGATTACAGATAAAGCATTGAAGTTCAAAATAAGAATCATATTTTAATGGCACTCACATTTTACAGCATTTTCAATCAGTAGAATATTAATTATTTTTTTTAATAAAAATAGTTATGAATAATTTTGGGTAAATAAAAACAATCTAAAGTTACCCTTTAATTCAGTAGTAAAGGTTGAGAACCGTTTCCTATTTTATTTCACCCCATCTAAATAATACAATAAAAAAAGTTTCAAGCCAATACACTGAAACAGTATCAAATTATAAATTAATTTTTAATTTTAATTTTTTTTTTTTGTAGCAGGAAGATTTATAACTCCAAAACCCTGCTAGGAGTTCAGTCCTAATAAATATTCATTTGGAGAACAGTAATTGTTATTTAAAAAAAGTATTTACTTATAAATGTTTCAGCATTATCAGGGTAAATAGTTTTCAACCTTATCTTACTTTATCTTAAGTAAGAAGTAAATTTTAAAAATTTAAATAAAATAAACTTTCACACAGACATCTCAAAATACAGTTAATCGAGGCATACAAGGGTCATTCAAATGTATACTAGAATTCTGCTACATGGACTACGGAAGAGCACAGTGATAGCAGAATGTTGAGCAAGAGGTATCACCACCCATGGTGGTAAATTATAATCTGATTTCTT
>JAAAKQ030281261.1:0-10452 GCA_010016005.3 Zanna intricata | reverse complement strand
GTTAACTTTATATCATTTTGTATGTAGGATGACTTGTATGTAACTTTTAAGTTTTAGTTTAAAGCCTACTATTCTTTGGAATTTGTATGTGTTTGACTGAAAATAAAAGATATTATTATTATTTAAATAAAACATTCCTGTACATAATTAGATTAACATTAATGAAAACAATTAAATTATTATCAATATACACAATTTTACTGATCTAAAATTTTTTGATTACATTTTGAATAAAATATTCTTCAATATTGGAAAAATAAAACTGCACTTACAAGGAATTATCTTTAAAATATCTAATCATACAATTAACAGTTAACTCCATATAACCTTTCATCATCTCCAATATAATTTGTAACAAGAAGTAATCTTAAATATGTTCAAATGCTTGTTTTATAAAATAAAAACCTACATAACAAAAGATACTCATAATACCAATCATTATTTTAACAATCTTCTGTGATGGAGTGGTAGCTTTTCATCCAAAAGGTTCTGAGTTTGAATCCCAATCAGGTATGACCTTTTTCACATATTAAAAAATTCATTTAACATCAAGAAACTGTAATTGGGCATCAGCCTGTTATTTTTTGAATAAGTATTTGTAAAGTACTTCCAAATATTGAAATAAATAAAAAAGGATTCTCTAAATGCATTTTTTTTTCATATACTTATTTTTCAATACTTACTTGAATTTTAGTTTTAAATGTTATTTTAATAGTTCATCTAATATATATAAAACTTTCCAATATCCGATAAAACTTGAGAAGAACAATCTGTCCTTATTTATAGGCATCCACTATTCAGAAAAATGTGAATAGAGTATTACGTTTTGTTACTGCACAGAAAAAAATACTTTGAATAGAATAGTATTGAATATTTATTTCATACAAATTAAAATTTTTTTTAAAATTAGTGGCTAATTAAAATGACTTTGTAAAAATTCAAGTTTCTTTTATTGCTTTTCAGAAAATAAAACACTATTCTCTTTGTTCATATTTGGATAAAAATAATAATATTATGATACTGTAACCAACCCACAAAATAAGAGAATAAAATTACTAACTGTATTAATGAGATGAAAAAAAAATGTAAGCTACAAAAATTTTAATAAAAAAACATAAAAATCAAATACAGATAAATAGAATTTACTTATATGTAGATAGTTTATAGAGTGTTTCACAAAAAAAACTGAAAGAATTTCAGGATGAGTTCTACCAGTGAAAATAATGAAAGACATTTACAAAAACATGGATCTGGAAACACTTCATCAGCAAGTTGCCAGCCAGAGCAGCACCTACTGTCATTGGACAACAGCAGGATTATATCATTCGCAAAGAATATAAAATTTGGTGGAGTTTTGGGCTAATCAATTTACAGAGACACTCTGTAAATTTATGTGCAATTCAAGGTATTAAGAAACCAAAACAATTTATTAACAGTTTCATGGAACATACTAAATTTGTAAACCAAGGTTCCACTGCACATATATATAAATCATTTATAAAGCAATAGTTTGCTTATATTTATAATATTAAATGAACTGAAAAGTGTAAATTAAGCTAACCAAAAGCAAAATTTTTGCTTGCAAAACATCTACACCTCAATTAACCTTACCATGCCTTTTTTGACTTCCCAAAATTATGGTCTCAATAAAGGCTAATAAACAAATCTTACAAAAGAATACAAAAATATATTGTAAAACCCAAGGACATAAATAAGGCAACTCTTATGTTGGTTTTCTTACTTATAAATTTCTAAAAAATAACAAAACGTTAAATACCAAAATATCAAACTATTTTTAATTATAACAATTTTTGATACCATACTACATTACACCCTTTTAAACCGATCGCTTCAAAATTAACAGGACTTCCAAAAATACACAAACATGAAATCCCAATGAGACCCCTTCGATTGATTTTACATCTGCTCAATCTTATATAATTTTTAACATAATGGATAAAATCCTTAGGATAAAAATGAATTTACATTATAATTGCAACATAAAACATGGGTATGAATTTGTAAATAAATTAAAAAACTTAACAGTCAGCAAAAACACTAGGATAAGTTATAAGTAATATATATCCTAGTTTACCTACCGATAAAACAATTCATATAATACAAAATAAACAAATAAATAATAATGAAGACTCTAAATTTATTGGTAACATCATCACTATTTCAAGGAATATAAGTAAACAAAATTACTTGGAATTTAATGACAAGTGTGACAATTTAATGACAAGTGTACACAGAAAACTACCTTTCCTATGGGATTTCCTTTGACAGCTATTATGTGGGAAATATACTTACCTAATTTTGAGAATAAAAATAGTTTGTTTATTCATACACATAGTTTTATTATGGGCTCATTATGTTGATGATGTAACCAGATCATTTATGATATAATGAACACCTTATAATTTTAAATAAATTTAATTCATATAATAATGATTTAAAATTTACTTTTGAAATAGATATAAACAGTACAATAAATTTTTCAAGAGGTTAGTAATAAAATTAACAAAAATAACCAAACTTTAATTTCAGTATATATGAAACCTGCAGCGAGTAAAATAACAATTCATAGAAAATCAAATCATCCTTCGTCTCATAAAATTAGCATACATACAAATGATTCATAGAGCTACCCATTTCACAAAAAATAATACAGAAAAATTAAACACAGAAATAAATACTATAAAACAAATTGCAATTCAAAATGGATAAAGTATCTTCTAATTGATAAAATATATTAAAAAAAAAAACAAAACTTAATAGTACAATAACTTTAAAACCAATACATATAAAACTAACAACCACGTAATAAAATATTTAAAAAACAATAATAATATTGATTTATACAATTTACACAGGGTTCATAAGATAAACTGTAATGATTGTGAGGATATTTATATAGGTAAAACTAATAGATCATTTAAAGCCAAATTTTATGAGGATTTTAGGTATCATAAAAATAAAAAATTGGGCATCTCTAATGTTACTGATCACCTCATAAACAATAAACATTCTATTTCTGATGTTAATGCTAATTTGGAAAGATTAGAAATTAAAAAAGAAATGTAAATAAAAATCTAGATATTTTAGAAACATATATATATTATAAAGATTCAACTTACAGACAGAATTTGAAGGAGATAAAATTTGCTCATAAAAGCTGCAACAGATAGCCAGAACCTTTATAGATATTACATAAATATTTATTTAAATAGTACAGTACTGTAGTATTTGGCTAGCCATATACAAGTCATATATTTTTGTTTTTATTTACTTTATTTTTAAATATGTTTTTGTATATGTAATTGCAATTTTAATTTCAATTTTTCTTATGTTAGATATAAAATTTTATATATGATGTGGGATCCCACATCATCAGTATAGCTAATTTGGTATACCACATATGATGTAATACCTAATGGTGGTTCCAGACGTAAAAGAAAAAAATAACAATAATAACTACAATTAATTAAATTATTATTTTAATAAATTCTTTACAATTTAAATAAAACAATGACTTAATAACTAGATAACAGAGTACTACTTATTTTTATATGAAGCAAGTCATAATAATAAAAAATCTTCAGAAATATAATTTTCTAAGATAAACATTTAGTACCATTATTATAAATTTCAATTCCTTTTTTTTTTTTTGTAAAAAAAAAATCAGAAAAATAAATAAACGCAACTTCTAAAACTAGTGAAATAGAATTAAACACATGTAATTAATTTAATTAAAAATTATTTTAAAGTGGCCATCTTATTGATACACTTATTTACAAAATACATAAATGATGAGGCGACAAAAAAAATTAAATATTTTATTACGAAATTTTATTTTCATAATAAAAATTTTTTTATTTAATGTTTGCATTACCAAAATTATAACACCAGATTAAAATACTATACCAGGGTGCAACTCATGTAGATATAAAAAAAATGGATATTTTCTTTCTATTAAACATCTTCAATTAACATTTCATTTAAACATCTTTTAATTATAACATCAGACCTATAGTATACTACACAAAAATTTCAAGTGGTTGAATCTCGGCTTTAATTTGCTAGATGTTTTATTCAAGTCCCGAAGTATAGAATGCTATATCTACATTTCTGTAGGCCTTGAGTTCTTACTGTTTATAATGCTCAGTACTACTTGTATCCTTGGATACAATACATTGGATATAAACATCTTACTCTATCTATTGAATGCCTGCCTAACTACTATTACCCAAGATGGTTTTTTTTTATACAAGATGAAAATTGCCATGAACTTAAAATTCATTCATAAATTATACGGATTTCCTTAGAAATAGCAACATGAATAAAAATAAATAGAATAAACAGTGCAAGACCTACAATGGAACAATTAATTAATTTTCATGACCATACCATAATAATTTTGTCATCAATTACAGCATCCGTAGTGATTATTACTTAAAATCAAAACCTCAAATAATATATTAACAGAAAGACAAATGACGGAGGCAATTTGAACGACATTACCAGCAATATTTAATAGTATTTATCGCAATTCCATCAATTAAAATTTTATATATAATAGAAGAAATTATTAACCCCTCAATCACTATTAAAACAATTGGACACGTAGTTGGGAGCTCTAAAACTGGGGACCATTTAATATCTCATAAGCATGTTTTTTTTTTTTTTTTAACCCACAAAATTAGTAACTGTAGTTAATATGGCCTGAAAATTAGTATTTTAACTATTTCTGGAACTTTACTCTTAGATTTATATTTAAGTATTAAAATAAACAGATTATATCATACAATGTCACACTAATTTATTTTTCAAACATAGCCAATATAATTAAACGAAATATGGACCATTAAACAATATTCATTCAAATGATCAAAGCTAACTCAAAAACAGCTCTTTAAAACCAGAGAATCAGATTTATTTCATTTGCTCAACAGAAATGATGTTTACTTGCTTTCTTTCGGGAAGTTCATTATTTCTGAAAAAGAACAATGTTTAATGGATCACATGTAGAGTGATTTTGCACAACTGGTCTCAACTGGAACCACAAATAATTTTTTCCATGTTACAACTTCAATTTAATCTGTCAAGTATAATGCGGTATAAATTTCAATCTGTTTGAATTTCATAAATCAGATCTCAATGAGCTCAAGGTAGTCACTGATGAGATTCACATACACAAAACTACATATTTATTTATTATCACATATAATTATACTAACATGCACCAAGTTACAATATACTAATTTGAGTGTGTAGCTGCAATAAGTGATTGGACGGCTTATCATTCTCTCCTGCATAACTAAACTATATACACCCATATAATCATTTTTTGTTTGGACTGGCCTTTGTAATACCCAATGTAATATCTAATTACATTTTCCTTTGCAATGACGGTGTTTTGCGATATGTTTAATGATTATATATTACTATTTTTAAAGTTTAATTACAATGCTTGGTTGTAGAATGAAAATAAAATTAATGACTAAATGCTTAATTTTTACATATATGAATATCTATTACAATTTTAAGTCATTATTCAGCAGTAACAACTACACAATTCTTATATCTATTCAAAAAGACCTTCATAAAATCTAAAAAAAAAAGAAAGAAGTTAATTATTGCTTCTAATTTTAAAGTAAAAGAAAATATACTTGGATAAACTCTAATTTTAACACACTTCTTATAAGTTGTTATATCGGTCTTCACATCTAAAATAACAGTGCAATAATAAAAAATTACACACAATACATTCTAACAATAATAATCTATATCACAGTTAAAGCCATTATATTGACAAAAAAATCTAAAAACCAACATAACTGATTTAATATACATAGTGTAAAACTACTATTAATGTTTTGAAACATATGCAGCACATAATTATTAATCAACCGACTTAAAGTTCAAAAATTAACAAACAGTTAGCACTGAAATATAACTATTTTGAAATTATTTACAAACATACCTGATGATCCAGGCTTTGACAATCCAGAATTTTAGTTAATCCAGAACAGTCTGATTTTCTAATAGAAATTTTGAATAAAAAACTAAGTAAAAAAAAAAGAAAAAAATAATAATGTCCACGTGACTCTATACAGGAAAATTAAAAGCTAAAAAAAAAAAAATACAGCTGTAAATTAAATAAACAAAGACTATTGTAATGACAGTATGTCTAAATTTTACAAAACATGAATCATATAAATATGATTCACAGTCCTAGTCGACATAACATACCAATCAATGAAAATTTTCTATTTGTCACTATCAACAAATAAACAAAAAATTAAAATTTATGGTAAAGTTCTTGAGCTTATCACGAAACTGAAAATATATACTTGCATAGATGGTGTTAAGGTCAGAACCATTTTACAATACTTATGATAAGCAAATAGAGTAACTGAAAATATTTAATAAAATCAATAATTACATTAAAAAAAAGTATAGAAACTTTTGTACATTAAATATTTTAAAGTTTAACAATTTTTCTTTTTTATGAAAAATGACTGTTCTTTAACCTCTACATTTCTAACAGATTTGAATATACTCTTCTTATGTAACTTGTGTACTCAAATGATCCTTTAAAAGATAATTTTTCTGTCCAGTATTTTTACTGAACACTGAAATTGGATGAATATATTGAAGTATAAAAATAGAATATTAGAAAGATAATATATTAAAGTATAAAAGATGTTAAGTAAGGATATATGTTAATGATCTAAAAAAAAAAAAAAATTGTAAACCTGAAAAGAGGTCTTTTTATACCCAAAAATTTGTAATATTCTTCCCATTGATTTAAAATTAATTACCTGAGTTATATTTATTAAATATATAGCTTATTGCTTTTTGAATTTTACTAATGGTTACTAGTAATTTATTTTATTAACAATTACAACATATATGTTTAGTCAAAGCAAACTTCTATGTTTTTTTTCAATTCTTCTGTATTTTTTACTGAAATATGCGTACTCTATAGAAAAGTTGAGAATACAGTTGGCTAATCACTTATTAACACTTTGAAGACTGAGCCCAATCATCACTTCTGTTATGTTTTATTATAAAAATTGTTTGTTATTTGTTTGTTCATTATTATTTTACCAACTTCTATTTTTTTGATATTGTAAAATATAAAAATAGCTCAGATAAGAGTATTTATAGGTAGAATAGAAAGACAACACTGTTCTAATGCTTTATATATTGTTACCTATCAGTACCGATTTGTTACAAATCACAGTGCTTGTCACAACTTTCATATTGAACTTCTTAATTTATTTTCAGTGATGGCTTCATGTTCAGTGCAAACATACTCAACTAATTTTATTGTCATTATACTAGATGAAAAAACTAGACAATTGTTAAAAAAACATACAGTAATACTAAGCACATGTAAATATCTAATGTGATAGTATTATGGCCTATATAACAGCAGTGTCTGTTCTAGGGCAACCTGGACATTTGTCCAGGGCGCCATTTTGGCTGCAAGTGTGAGAAAAAAATATTGATATGTTAAATACCCAATTAATAGAAAATTTCACATACCAATTTTTTCATTCGTTAAAAGTGTATTTATATTGTTTATGTCTAAAAGCTAAAAATATATACACTATTATTGAAAAATTAATGTACAATTTGTAAAAGATGCTGCTTGAACATACTCTGATCAGAATAGCATTAGCACGCAAGCAGAGTGCTGCTTCAACTTGTATTTGAACATGCATAAACTTGCTTATTACCACTAATTACAAAAGAGCGGTTTCATTACATAATAGCATTATTCTTGCTATTACATCAGTAGCGATAACAAGTGGCAGTTCATAAATTTACTTCAGTGCGATTTCTTAATTTTTAAAGGTAAGTAAATTTATAATTAAACTGTTGTTTAGTTTGATAGATAATAATTTATTGTAAATCTATTATCAAATAGAAACAATGAAAGAGTCTGTAAATAAAATAAATATTTAATTTATCCAAAAAGGCTGGAAAAGACAAAAACAAGTTGGCGCGTTAAAAAATTATATCCAGAGTTACATATATTATACACAAATTTTAAGATGGAGAGCAAGTTTTATGAGACTGGCTAGTGTACTCCCTTTCACAATCTTCGTTTACTGCTTCTGTTGAAAAATTGTTGGCTGTATAGTTAGTCCTCTTTCAAAGGAGGATTTTAAAAGTTGGAAGCACCTCGGTGAAACTTTAAAAGAGCATGAAATTTCAAAAAATCATTGGCTAGAAATGAACCAAAGATTAGTGTTGTAAAACTATAGATGTGGCTCCTCAAAGAATTATTAATGCCGAAAGCATGGAATGAGTTTCTTCTAAGAATTGTAGCAATTACTAAAATGCTTAGTAAAAGTTGTCTGGCTTTTCAAGGCACCAAGTGACAAGTTTTTTGAGTAAAATAACAGTAATTTCTTCAAAATAGTTCAATTGCTATCTGAATTTTATCGCATTATGGAAGAGCATGTCCATAGAGTGCTCAAAAAAGCAGAGACTAAAGATCTTGGGAAATATATACAAAAAGAGATAATAGATCTGCTGCATCAAATCTCATATTATTGAGAAATAAAAAAATTTAAATATTTTTCCATAATTTTAGACTGTACTCCTGACATTAGTAAGGTAGGGCAAATGACTCTTGTAATCAGATATGTTTCAATCAATTAAATGCTGATGTTGAAATTAGAATTAATGAAAACTTTTTAGGCTTCTTAACAATCAAAAGATCCACAGGAAAACAAATGTCTGATATTATAATTGCAAAACTTAATGACTTGGGTTTAAATTTGCAAGATATCAGAGGGCAGCGATACGACTACAGGTAAAATATGAGGGACAATAAAGCAGGAATGCAAACTAGAATTAAACAATATAATTTGCAAGCACTCTATGTTCCTTGTAGTAGCCATTCTCACAATCTTGTTGTTAGTGATGTGGCAAAAGCATCCTTGGAAGCCATTAATTTCTTCAACATGGTCCAAAAAACATATTTATTTTTTTTGGCATCTACTTTTCGATGGGCAATACTTTTAACACACGTTCCAAGGATTAAATTTGAAACCACTGAGTAACACTAGATGGACAGGATAGCCTTAAAGCCTTGCTAAGCATTTACAAAAACCAAGAAACTGATAATTTACTGAGAGATGAGGCCTAGGGTTTATTAAATTGTGCTAAACAATTTAGTTTTTCGTGTTCACTAGTTTAGTTATTTGGCATAAAATACTACATTCCATTAATCCAATAAGCAAGCTGATGCAAAACAAAAGATTTTGATCTAGCCTCTGCACTTGATGTTTTACAAAACTGGAAAATATTTTTTAACTATCTTCGATCAGATCCGTCCGATGAAACTATTATTGATGTAAAAGAACTTGCTGCTGAAACCGATGCGGAGGCTAATTTTGGATCAACAATAACATGACACTGCTTTAAGAAGAAAAAGTAACTTTTAATACGAAGCATGAGGTGAACCCATCAACCGCGTTAGAAGAGAAAAAGAAACTTTTAATACGAAGCATGAGGTGAACCCATCAACCACGTTAGAAGAAGAAAAAGAAACTTTTTCTTCTTGAAGCATGAGGTGAACCCATGAACCATGTTAGTAGACGAAAAAGGACAGATCCAAAAAAAAAATTATAAAATAATTTTTTTTTGTTTTACAATCAATCTAGCACTAAACGCAAATGCTAGGATTTGAACAACTTATTAATCATAGTAACTATTTTCAATTCTTGTATAATACATATGATTTAAATACCATTTCCAAAGAAATGCTACTAAAACAGTAAGAATTTAGAATGTATTTTAACTGAAGGTGATTCTGTTGACATAAATTATGTAGAATTAGCAGAGGAAATTTCAAAGTATCTGCGCTTTTGGGTAAAAAAGAAAACCTAATCATTGTACTGGGCTTAATTACAAAGTTTGTCCCAAACCTTACTATTACTTTAAGAATATTGTTAACAATACTAATAACTGTAGCAAGTGGTGAAAGGAGTTTCTCTAAGTTAAAATTAAATAAGAATTTTATGTGTTACACTATTATACAAAATCGTCTTAATGGTTTGGCAATTGAGCATGAAATTGCTGACCAAATAAATTTAAAGGATATAATAAAAACGTTTGCAGAACTGAAAGAAAAAAAGGTTTTTTGTGATTTTAATGTAGTTGATGTTATCTTGTTTTATTTTCAAAATAGTGGCATTTTGATTGTTTGTGAAATAATACACATTCTTAATATCATTTAACCCTGCTGTTCTGTTCCCATTTACTATACACATGTACTGTTCGGGTCAATATGACCTGAGGAAATAATTTTTCTTTAATTTTGTAAATCAGTCTAAATTTTCATTTGTAAAATTAAGTTTTCTTATTATTATATTACAAAAAATAATAGTACTAATCATTATTACAATGCAAATTAAAATAATATAC
>JAAAKQ030281228.1:0-10452 GCA_010016005.3 Zanna intricata | reverse complement strand
TTTTCACACACGCTACAATTCGTTCATCTCATCCTCTGAAGATATAACCTAACGGTGGTTCCGGAGGTAAAAAGAAATAAAAATAAAAATAAGTACGTACAATGTCACGCCGAAACTAGTCAAAATGGATATTTCCGTTGAAATCTGAAAACCAATTTTTTTGAGATTACAATACTTCCATTTAGTTCGTACAAGGATGTAAGAATGAGAATTTACAAAAGAATCTTTATATAAAAAGAAATGTTACGCGTGTGAAAACGAAAGGGGATAAATGAAAAGAGAAGATAATACAAAGCAAAAAAGAAAATCGGGAAAAAGAGTGAAAAAAAAATTGAGAGGAAGGGAAAAAGTGAGTAATGAAAGTTTAATGCGATTAAAATATCAGATTCATTAGCAAACGATATTAATATATTATTAACTATAATTATACAGTTGTTATTGGAACAGGGAACAGCGATAGGATAGGATAGGTTTACCGCACACATTAATTTATTTATTTTAACTTGAACACGCTTCTTTTTTTTACTCACTGTTTTTATAAATATTTATAAAAGCTTTTTCTGTTATTTTTTCCGCTCAATAGCTCATATCTACACCCTATTTACGATACAATATAATAATAATATTTCAATATAAATCAAGACAAACTTGATTTTTTTTTTTTAATTTCTACAAGTACGTACAGCCATAAAATGCACGACTGACTAGCTTATTATGAAAATATTCTTACGTATAACTGGTAAGTTAAAAGAAAAAGAAAAAGATAGGCAGTATAGTGTCGAGGTTGAAAAATAATGATAATATTATATATAAAAAATACTGACAACCGTGTTGCATATTCCTGATATCGGTTATTTATTCTTATAGGACTATAGTGGAAAAATCAAGTTACGTGAAGAAAGTTTAATAAATTTTAAAAATCGATATTTTTTACGTTCTCCTGCTCCCTCCGTCATCAAAATCGCCTCCCATGTATTTTTTTTTTTTTTTCATTTGGTCTACGTTTATTGTATTAAATATAATAAATTAAAAGAAAAATCCACTAAAAACTGTACAACCGATAAAAAATTACCTAAAGTTTTATTTTATAGAGGTGGGGATAATTACGATTTGAAAATCTGTATTTTTAAACTTTAATCGAATCCACTTCCTTCAATATCGCTCTTAAGTTTTTTTTTCCAGCTTTTTGCATTTCTACTAATGCTATTACACTTAGGAAGATGTAAAATAAAATTAGGTTTTAAAATATGCGATAAATAAAAAGATTGCTTTTTTATTTCTGGGGGGGGGGATTTTTTTTTTAAACTATAACGCATGTTCTGAGTTTAATATAAAGCGGAGTTATTTTTGTAGAATTCTTAAAAAAAAATGACCCGAAACTAAATATCTACCACACTTCCTGGAGATAATACCCAAACTTTTACCGACAAACTGCCCCCTATACACAAGTCTCTGTACCAAATTACATCGAAATCGACTTATCCAATCGAAAGTTATTACGATTCAACCGTGCCGTCAAACATCCGAGAAATGCGAAAAACTTGTACCCGGTTGTTTGACCGATTACCGTACTTTCTTTCTTGCGGCATAGATCTAGAAGTACGATGCTAGAGAAGTAAAATATCGTTTAATATTTAGGTAGACTTACCTCCTAGATTTTTAAAAAATTGTATAAATTACAGTTTAGAATCTCTGTTTTTTCTGTCGCTATTTAATTTTTTTTAATCATTTTAATTTATATTACAGAAACTTACAACGCAACACAGCGTCGATAAAATTTTGTACAAAATATTTATATATTTTTCTGATTAGCCTCCGAAACTACCGTAAGGTATTACTTCGGAGGATGAATGAGGACTATATGTATGAATGTAAATGAAGCGTAGTCTTGTACAATCTCATGTCGACCGCTCCTGAGAAGTGTGGTTAATTGGAACCCAACCACCAAAGAACACAGGTATCCACGATTTAATATTCAAACCCGTATAAATATAACTACCTTTACTAGGATTTGAATCTTAGAACTCTCCACTTCAAAATCAGCTGATTTGCGATGTCGCGTTAACCACTAGACCGGGCCGGTGGGCTACGTACATAATATAAAGAATAGATTGTAAACGAAATAGTTGAATATCGATATTTCAAATGTTATATTGACGATTATAATCGAAAAACTATATTTTAGTAACATGATCCTTTAATAAGTAAAATTTTTACTTTTTAAAAATTTAAAAAGCCTATTTTAGAACTATTATTTGAATTAATGAACGCTCAAATTTCGTAACAGAAAAATAACTCGGTCTGAAGAAACGAAATTTTATTTTATATCGCATTTTATCACCACCATACACATATTTTATCTTAATTAATTAGAAAAAATCCTTGAAAAATTTCACGGACATAACTTTTAGTCATTTCTTTTTTCTTTTTTTTTTTTTTAATTTGAACGTCAACTCACAGTTAACAATTTCTGCTGTAATATGGATTATTTTACATTATTATTTAACAAGTGTCGGTCACGTATGTAATTTTACTATTTTTAAAGATTAATATTACCGTTATCTTTAAATCTGGAAAAATTAAAACTTCCGAAAGATACTCTTTTAATAGAAAATTGAACGCGCCTATTAATTTTATTAAAAATACTTCAATTTCTTCTTAAGGCTTTTATCAGCAAAAAAAAATTCCGACGTATTTTCATATTTTTTGTTCATTTTTTTTTTTTACTAATTTTCAGATAATACTGAACGTACCTTTTTTTATGGATGATGTGTATACACCCATAAATGTTAAATCTACTAAGAGGTTTGTCCACAATTAAACATCGGATAGAGTTTATACTCATAATAATAAATAAATATCTTGTTCACGAATTAATCCGATTTAAGATAAACAATAACCTTTTTTTTAAAAAAAAAAATTTTAAATCATTCGACATAAAATGTTTATTTCAGTCTGCAGATATTTATGATTTTTTCTCAAACACATTTGATGAAAAATTACATTTTTTAAAAATAAAACTGATCGAATAAATATAAATTATACTATAAAAGAAAAATTAAAAATACCGTTAAGAAAAATTATTTTTTAAATAGATTTTAATATTTCTGAAACAATTTTAATATACTTTTTTTTATTTTTATTTAGACCAACTACGGATCGCGTGAATAACTTTAAGTAAGATTTTTAACCTTTTTACTGAAATAATTTTTCATTTTTTTATGAATCGAGCTGTTTTCTCTCCTCAGACCTCATCAAGTTGTATCGACTTGTATTCATATTTCTTGAAACCGATTGAATTTCTTGCGTATCTTTACGGATATCGTCAATCGATTTTTTATTATTTTGAGTTTCGATTCGCATGAGGATACTTTTTGTGAGTCTTACGTCATTCGTGGAGAAATTCAGTCGAAGAACTGCATCTTGCGTTTTAGGATTACATCGGTGTTTTTGAGCGTCGATAGAGCCTCTTGTTCTTTCGGAATTTGTAGTTATCATCGGTTTTCCTCGAGCTTAGGATTTTCCTGAGGATCTTTATTTCTTTAGCGCTCGTTTACCGCGTTTTGTTTGCAATCCCCGAGGCGTTCTGCCGCGTACAAGCGATCAGACCGGATGACGATCTTATAATAATGGATCTTGGCGTCCAAAGAGCGCATATTTTATCGTTGATGATTCGGTCAAATCGGTACAAGAAATCTTAATTATATAAAATTAGATTCGGAAGAAAATTAAAAAAAGTAAAATAAAACTTTTAAATAGATCGAAACAAAATAGTCCATCGTAACTACAGATTCAAACTTTAAAATTCTGTAATATTGTTAATAGATAGTTCATTAAGGAAAACTAAAAATTTACAACCGTTAGCGGTTATTTACACGGTTCTTTCTTTTAAAATTTAGCTGGTAGTCAAACATTTAAAGAAATTATTCTTAAAAGAGAAAAAAATATAGGTAAATTAGAAAATAAAAACTTTTTTTGTTTCTAAATGTACTTAAAAAAAAAAGAAGTTTAATACAGACTCCCTTAACCAAGTTTCGAAACTATGAATCAATATTAATAATTAGGACAAACTAAATTTTTGTGTGTTCTTTCTACAAGTTCAGTACATTTTCAAATAGGATCGCCTTAATGGCTGTCTATAGCCATTAACTGATGAACTGAATTTTTTTGTTTCGATTACCGGCAAAGATCGGGGTAGTAGAATCTCACTATCAATAAACGCTAAACGCTTAAAAAAATTAAACCTAATATCACCCTTTAAATTCCATAAATCTTGCAAATAAATATTAAAAAATACAACAAAAATCAGCATCGGTTTACAACGGGGATGGAAACTTTCATTTTACGCGAACAATCTCGTACAATTGTCGTCCGACAGTATTTTATTATACAATTTATGCGATCACCGACCTGAATTGTGTATCAACCACAGCGAAAACGTAACATTTTGGAACGTAATAAAATACGGTAAATAAATAATAATTATATTTTATAATATTATTTTTTTATTGCGCCTTATCAATATAATGTAGCTTTGTACGGAGAATTTTTTTTTAAATTTATAACGTTTTGTATTTATTCGCATAATTCAGGTGCTTGAATTTTTAAACAGAGTTTCTACTTCCTTATACGAAAAAAGCAAGTAATGATAGTAAAAAATTTTTGTTTTCAAAACCGAAATATCCATTTTGACCATTCCTGAATCCATTTTAACTAGTTTCATCTAGTTTTAACTAGTTCATAGTTAGCGTAACATCTGTACTTATATAACTACCTCGCATAACTCAAAAACGATTAACCGTAGGATGTTGATATTTTGGATTTAGAACTGTTGTAACATCTAGTTGCACTTCTCCTTTTGATTGCAATCGACTTAAAAGTGTCCAAAAAAGTAAAAATTCAAAACAATTTAGATTTTGGACTTTTCTTAACTGCAGTAATAAGCCCTCATTGAGAGCTTTTCAACGATATGTCCAAAGTGGGACTTATTTTCATCGGTTTTCGGCTAGAGATATAGCCGAATAAATTTTTTATTAATGAAATATTTGGATTTTACACGGAGAAGGCACATATTTTTTTAACTTTTCTTTTTTTTTAATTTAAATATATTGATTTATTAATAATTATTAACCTTTAATTGTAAAAAAAAATTACAATAAATTATAATTCAATAATAACAAACAAAAAAAAAATATCAGAAGTTATTAATAAAATGAAAATATTATGTACTTCTAAAAATGTGTATATTAAATTTAATAGGAAGTCAAGTGAGTGGTGTCCACATCTGATTTTTTTTTAAATATTCAAAAATAAAATATTTAGTCAAATAAACATCATTTCTCACCGATTATAGCATTTTAATCTTGTTATAAATCAACGTAATATCCTTTCCCTAGCATAAACCTCGTAAATCACCAAAGTTTAAATAAAAAATTGTAGTAAAAAAAAAAAATGTGCCAATTAATCAAGCAATTTCACATAATATTCACTAACAGTAAAGTTTTCATATAAAATTGTATATAAAAAAAAATGTTTTTGTATAAATTTATTCCAGTTTTTTTACGAACCTTTTACGATGCTAATATATTCTTTAAATAGCCCTTAAATGGCTTTTCGACCATTGAATTACAAAAAAAAATTAATTTATTAGAACTCCTATCATAAAACGATCTATTTTTTCCTATACGAGAAGACTACACCAAAATCACCACCTAGAAACCCGATTCAAAAATTATAAGCGGAAGGATCATGACACAATTTTAAAGGACATTGAAAAACAAAAGATTTAAAGATTAAAGTTCCGGCTAAGAAAATTATAACCAAAATTTAATATTTTCATAGCTAGTTTTAAAAGTAATTAAAACCCGACCGAAAATTTACACTCAACTGAAGTAGCGGTTTAAAACACAAAAAACTAAAATTGTTCTGAGGTAGAAATATTAACTAAATTTAATTTTTTTAAAAATATAATTAACGGTTGAAAATTATTTAAGCGTTCCCATAATTTTTAACTCTGTATATTACAATAAAACAAAATCCTGAAACGAATAAATTATTTTTAACTTTATAAAAATTACACGTAAAATTATCCATAATACGCATTACATTCATTAACTTTAACCGTATATTTATATTTCGATTAATATTTTTACATTATAAGAACGGAAAACGAAAATCTTTAAAGATCACCATCACCACTGCCATTAATTATTTTTGGACAAACGAATAAATCAAGAAGGCTACCGTCTACGGGAAATACCGACAAGACAGCCAGACAGACAGAACGGTGCCGCCAGTACCTAAATAATCCTTTAATCTTACAATCCCCTTATACTACTTTGTCGGCAAGTTCGGCGAGATTAACAGGACGTGCCGTATTTTGAGGAAACAGATTATTAAGTACAACGATAAAAGATCCAGGAACTAGATATCTATATTTGAAAAACGCGTGAAGGGAAAGAAAATTAATCAAAAACTGTCACCGTATAAAATTCCTTTATAATTACAATTTTTTATTTCAATATGATATTAACGCGTTTATAATCTTACTGGAGTAATGGTTACTCCAGTTCAATTTTTAAAAAAATTACGTCTTTTTGTAAGTTCATTTGATTTCGTTTTTAACTTTTCCGAAATAGTAAAAGTTTACTTAATTAATATTTTATAATAAAAATAATAATACCGATTTAGTATAATAGGGGAATATTTGAGTTTAAAATATTTTAATTTCAAAAAATTTATTACATCCTAGTCGGTCATATATTATTGTTTTACCTAAATTTTCAGTTGAAATTATTCTATAAAATATGAAAATAATCGTTAAAATCAGAAACATTCTAAAAAAACACAAAGTTCTGATTTTTTTGAAAAAAAAAATATGTTCTTTTATTATCGATTATCGGTTATAAATTTAAAGCTTCTGATAAATTTTACTATAAGTATCGATTAATGTACGTTTAAATGTGTAATAACTAAACGTATTACTTTTGTGCGATCGTTTTATATGCGATTAGAACCGGTCTTAAATAAGATAAAAGATCTCTATAACTTATAAAGGACATACGTTAGCGAGTGTTTCTCTTTAATAATACATTATCGTGTTTCAACCAGAATTGCATTTTATAATACCGGTCGTTATTATAAGCTAAAAGAGTATATACCATGTAAAAATTATATTTTTCTAATTGAAATATCAATCGGAAATCAGTAAACGCTTCTAGACAACTACAAACCGGTTCGTCCCCTTTAACATATACCAATTCTGAATTTTTTTTTTTTTTTTTTTTTTTACCTTCGGATCCACCGTTAAGGTATATCATCAGAGGATGAGATGAATGAATTGTAGCGTATGTGAAAAATGCCATGCCTGACCGGGATTCAAACCCGAAGCCTCCGGATGAAAAGACGAGACGCTACCACTCGCGCCACGGAGGCCGGCTAGTATACAAAGTTTAAAAATACAATCTCTCATGCGGTCGTTTAGTTCCCCGTACTGTAGGCGAATAATATCTTACTTAATAAAATCCATTAATTTATGTATTTAATAAAACAAATGCAAAAAGCTGTTACAGAGTATTCTGTATAAAAGATATATAGTAGTTTTAAAACAAAGTAATTAATACGTAATTCATTTATAACTTCTTTATTAAACAAAACACAAAACCGGTTATCGGTAATTCTCCAAAACATTTGATTTTTAACCGGTATTCTAGTTCAATGAATGTTCATTAAATACACTATTTTTATGTTTTATTGTAAATTAATTTTTAAATCGCTCTTTTGTTACTCTCCGATATCACGTTCCGCGAAATACTTTCTTACGCTTCATAAAAATGTTACTTCTCTTTTATTGTTCGGATAAAAACCCGTACCAAGAATCCACGTTTCACACGCGATACGAATTAACGAAAGCTTTTTCGTTTTATTACGCTCTAATATGAAGCGTAAAGGTTAATAAACGATTATTATAAGTAAATAAACTAGAAAAATAAATAGAAAATATTTAAAAAAATAAAATGAAATAACTTTTATTAGAAGGGATAATAAGTTAGATTACACAAGGAATGAATTTATCATAATGAGTACAAAACAGGGGGAGAAAAAAGGGGAGAGAAGTTTACGTATAGAATTATTATCTCGACACAAAATGGCTTCTACATCTGCCATCTACCATTGTATATTGTTAAGTAAGAGAGAGAGCGAGAGAGAGAATGAGTGTGCGTATGTGTAAGCGAGTAGCCTACCGTGTTTTCAGCGAGTTCATTGAAAAGAACCGAACCAATCACCCTCCGCTAGGCCTATAACATCATCGTACACTCTTCCACTATTTCCTGTCCACTTGAATGACAGGGCATATATCGCTACACCCGCTCTTATTTTTCCTTTCCCTTGCGAGTTGAGCCCCCTTTCATTCTCCGACCGCAATAGAGAGGAAAACCTCTCGATAATTCAATTCAATAAGCGAAAAATTGAAATAAAAACAAAATTTGATGCGCGGCCAAAAGATCCCTCCAACCCTTGTTGAAAATAAAGTTGGATTTTTTTTTTTGCTTTTTTTTTATTAGCTCGACAACATAAACGCTTACAAACGCACGTACATGCACACATACGCTATGTACTTTTTATAGATATCGTTTATATAAACGTACGTATTTATAAACGTTTAATTATTTTGCACTTTTATAAACTAAATTGCTTAACTTTTAATAAAAAAAAAAAAAGAAGGCGACTTGTAGCGTAGAGTCGAACCCGGGATCTCTGGATCCCGGGTTCGAATCTCGGTCAGGCATGGCATTTTCACACACGCCACACATCATTTATCTTCATCCTCTGATGTAATACCTAATGGTGGAGGTTAAAAACAAAAACAAAGAAAACCAAGTCGATTGAGATATGTACTATGACTGTATTTAAGAGCGCTACGCTAAGAAGATCAATATACGCAAATAACATCAGTTCCCGTGTTTTATTTTACGGTTAGGTGTAGCTGATGCCGAAACTCATCGATCGATTTCAATAAATTAAGTCCTAAGCGCTGCAACAAAGAGCATACGAACGGACTGGAAAAAATAAATAGTTGTACTAGTGTTATACATGAAAAGGAACCGGGGACCGACACTCACAGCGACACGTGACGACCATATTTTTAGCGTGTTCGTTATTTTGTTATGCGGATGAGCGAATATTTTTGAAGCTACAAATAAGTTCGTCATGATTCCGCGTATGAATCATCTGCAAAGAACTTAGTTTCGATTAATATTCTGCAAAACGGATAACTCATTTTCATAACTGAATGCGGTTGAACGCCAGAAATACTCATACGAAGAAAACGTCAAAATCAGCCGTAACCAGAAAAAAATAGATTCTTATAGGTTTTTGGGACGCAGAAGGCTCGGTAGCGGAACATTATTAACTTCAACTATAAATATATATTTATCGGCAACTTAAACCCGTAATGTAATTCGTCGCAAACTTAATAAATCGTAAACTAACCGGTTGTACAACCCGATTAGTTTTACTCTTCGCACGAGTGTAGTCTTCTAAGATCAGAAATCACCAAATTTAGTACACCGATCACAAGAGGAATTTTGTCCACTAATCGAGCGGTCACAGAACACCAATTAATATAGATGCGGATTTATATCTACTGAATATAAGATTCTGAGTAATAGGTGATAGTTTGGCTGAACATATTTGGATAATAGTTACATTATCCGATAAGATATTCATTATAGCTTAAATAAAAATTAAATTTCAATATAAGTAAAACAAAAATGATAAACTGTGACAGAAAGGAAATTAATAAATACGCTAACGTCAAGATAATAAAACAATCTTGTTCAATCTAGAAAGTTTATCGCCGAAATTGTGCTGAATGCGAGTATAGTTTTAGAAATCAGAAAGAAATTCTACAAAATATCTGTATAGGTTTTATCATTTTTTGGTAGCGAAATATGGCCACAGGAAAAGAAAACACCACCGTAAGGAATTTTATTAGATGCGGTTTTACAGGCGTTTTTAAGAAAAATTTAGGTGGTTTAGTAAAGTTCGAAATGTAGAAGTTATACACAACCACTACTAAAATGGGGAAAAAGGCCGCCTGTTAAGGCAGTTACGGTTAAATTTGGTGTTGTAAAAAAAAAAAATTAGAAGATAAGGGGCAGCAAAGAAAGACAAGGATTAGAATATACAATATAAATAATTTAAAGGATGATTCAAGAAATACGATGAAGATAAAAGTGTAGTACATAATAAAAAGTACCAGGAAACTGCATCAAATTGATCAAACGATTTACATAAAAAAAGGAATCATTTTTCATTACAATTCCTTTTATTTTTGGTTTCTTTTATCGGTTTTTTTGTTTTTTTTTTTTTTTGTTTTTCGTGGGCGAAGAACGTCTCCACGTTATCATCGCCCGGAATAAAATTATTGATATCAAACTTAAAAACTAC
>JAAAKQ030281217.1:0-10452 GCA_010016005.3 Zanna intricata | reverse complement strand
GGCTGGTCTAGTGGTTAACGCGACATCGCAAATCAGCTGATTTCGAAGTCGAGAGTTCTAAGGTTCAAATCCTGGCAAAGGTAGTTATTTTTATAAGGATTTGAATACTAGATTGTGGATACTGGTGTTCTTTGGTGGTTGAGTTTCAATTAACCACACACTCAGGATTGGTCAACCTGAGATTGTACAAGACTACACTTCATTCCATTCATACACGTCATTCTCTGAACTAATACCTTACGATAGTTCCGGAGGCTAAGCAGATAAAGAGAGGGGGCCTCTTGTGGGTTTTCCCACCCGCCGGCTGTAAATCCGGTTCGGCAGGTCAGCTAACTAGGCCTGGATCTTTTCTTTTACGTATCATAGCTTTTACGTATCATAGCCGAAGACTGGATGCCAGATCCGGCTATGCCGTTCCCAGCTCCAGCTCCGACGTCCGGGTCTCGGTCTTGTCTTATTTGCCCACTCAAAACGGGTTGCAGCCGAAGACGACCCCGCCGGTTCGGGTCTTTTTTAGTAATAACTCCGTCTTTGGTCCTCGGTTCCTTTCTTACGTAGGACAATTATTACAAATGATACCACAGCATCCCATGTATTCTCGAAATCAATTATAGCTGGAACCATATTCTCTGGTGCGAGGTCTGATATACCAAATCTTAGTCTATAATTGTTCTACGCCGGACAGCCAAATATTGTATGTTCCAGTGTATCCATAGGATCTTGGGCAAAAATTCAAGTGTATTTCATCTATTTCTGCGGTGTAGGTTGCTTCCAAAAACAACATGCCCTGTCAATGCCTAGCGTAGATAATGGTCAACCTCTCCATACTTCCTATCGCACCATTCGTCCATATTCCCTATAAGGCATACATACTTCATCGTACCACACACGATAGGCCACGTATGATAGGCAGAGACCACTCCCAGTAAGGACCGTCTATGAACACTTCGGAGTTTAATGTAATTTCTCTTTATGGCAACAGCTCTACTCCAAACCGGCGCGGCATACATCATAATATGTATCTAGTAGTCACAGTATCTACTTTTGAGTTGGTCGTCCTCTTTGCTGTCTTCCAGAATGCATCCCACGTAATATAGTCTTAGAATCGCTACCATTTTCTTCATTTACGAAATGTCGTAAGACACGCCAACCGGGCTTTTCCTGATCCGCAGACATGCCTATTACGGACCCGGCTCCTCTGACAATAAAGGTTGGCACGTCTGGAATATTGACAACCATTAAGTTGATCGAGGCCAGCATGTTGGCGGGATTGTATCCTCGAGTAGTAGATCTGAATCCACCCATTTCAGTATATTTGACATTAAAATCACCGATAATGACTGGGTTCCTCGTTCGTCTGACTAGCCGTTCCAGTTGATTCAGAGTTTACTCAAACTCCACAAGTCTACAATTCGGGGAGATATAGCAATTCACCAAAGTATATTCTGTAATAGTTAACACCCGTCTCTACAATCAGATCTAGTGGCCGCCAATGTGCCAGGCAAATTTATTATGACCGCATCGCACTTTCTGTCAACGTTCCAATCTCCGGATGACACTATTCTCCTATTGGGTTCCACAACTAGTAGAAAGTCCACCTCTCTGCTACTGATATTGGCCATTCTAAGTCGTGGACCACAGCGCTTCTGTTCATGTTTATTTGGAGGCATTTAATTTTTTATGGGAGTGACATGCTCGGCTTCCACTCAGATAACTCGCATTGTTACAAAATACACATCTAGTCTGCTCTCGGTACTCTGCCCGTCTGAGCCCAGGGCCGCCACAATTGTGGCAGTTGCTTCGCCTATCCACACCCTTGCACATAGCCGCCACATGGCCTACTTCTCAGTAATTATAGTACGTCTTGTCCGGCTTCCTGACCTCCACTCGGCAGGAGTGCCAACCTATAATTATTCGGCCAGAGGCCGTAACAAGATTCTGAAGTTGATTTTTGAATACTAATCTCCTACAATTCTGAGATGGCTGAGAATCCTTTTAAAGGGAGAAGGAATTTTTATCGTTCCCCGGTTGAGAGATGTGAGCCTTCTAGTTCACAGCGTACAAGTTTGCAAAGTTCTGACTCCATTCATGTCTCGGGGTCGAGTATATGGACACAGTGGGCGCTAAAAAAGTTAGGGGAGGGCCACGAAAGTGCAGGTTTGGAGCGAGCATACAAAAGATTCTGTCCTATTTATATAGAAATAATGAAGAGAAAGTCCGTGTTATTACGTCTACGGAGGCCAAAATTTCTGAGATGAAGGTAAAAAAAAATGTTAATTTACCAACTCCGCCGATATCTGACAGCAGCAGCACTGTAATTGTCAAGTCTCCAGGGAAGACATATGCTAATTTTCTCCGCATTGTCAAAGAGTCGGAATCTCGGGGTGAAGTCGGGGATATACTTTTGCTCAAAAAGGGACCGCATATCCGTGTTAAGAATTCAGCAAGGCAAAAGAGTTTCTCACTGTCTCGAATGATAAGAAGACTGGGCTTCGAGTAGGTATCAAATCAAAGGATAGTCGACAGGTGATAGCACATCTGAAGGATACAACGTCTGATACAGATTATTATCTTGAGATCTGGGATAAAATCCTACGATTCTCTGGCACTGATCAAATTCTTATAGGTGCGGATGTGAATGCTAAATCTCTCTAGTGGCATAGCGGTTACCGACGATAGCGATGAATTAATAGAGGGCCTTTTAGCCTAGCATGAGCTACAGGTATGTAACGTACCTGTACGTTACATAGGTGAGTTGCCCACCTACGTACGTCTGGTAGATGGGCGTCCATTGTTTGGTGGAACGAACATCAAAGTTACCGTTGGTAGGTTTAACCCTGCCAATGTTTGTAATTGGAAGGTAGTTGATAAGTGCTCTAGTGATCAACGATTGATTGTCTATGAGATTGCTGGTGGCTTAACTGAATGGAGTGAAAGTGCCGGTTCAGCAGGATCGATTCCTGCACAGACATGCGGACTGGAAAAAATTTGTTGATTTTCTTTCGGTCAGGCTCCGAGTTTTGGATCGGAGTCTGGATGTCTTGGGTTTGGAGTGCCTTCTTTGGTACATGTGGTCATGATTGACAACATATACCGAAGGGTACGTGGAGTATTAATTTTAAGATCATGAACATTTTGTATAAAAGCGTTTACGAGGCTATTGTGCTAAGTATGGTTCCTGTTTGAGCGAATAGGCTAAAATGTAAAAGCTATCGGGACATGTTATTAAGGGCTCAACGCCTAATATTGTTAACCGTAACGGGTGATTACCGTAGTACTTCTCGGGAGGCAATCTTGATGATTACAGGCGTGTAACTGATAGACTTCATTGCGTCTGAGAAGCATCACTGGTATGTTGCTAACAAGTCCGGTGAGATGAATTTGGATATTTAAGAAATTGAACATGGCAATGCATTGTGGAAGGCCAAATGGGATGGAATAGAGAGTGGGCGTTATACGCATGATTTCTTTCCAAATGCAGATGATTTTTGAACCCTCTTGAGTACACCCTAATAAATACGTGACTCAATTTCTTTCCGGCCATGGTGCTTTTAAGAACAGACTGCGGAAGTTCGATATGGTAGATTCAAGGATGTGTCTTCAGTGCATACAAATGGATGTTATCTACCATGTTCTTTATGAATGCTCGAAATACGGAGTTAATACACACGGGAGACCATCAGTCGGCTTGATCTTATCGGGTTAGCGTTGGATATCCGTGTAAACTGGAGGTTTCAGGCCGAATAGGCAATCGTGGAGAGTTTTATAATGTACTTAGCAAAGGAAAGGATCGCTGAGGGGATCTAGGGCCCCGGCTGGGTTTCTCTTGTACTTTGTTTTTGTTGTTTTATTTCAATGTCACTGTGTTGTTATTTTTCCATGTAATATTTTTGTCTTCCGTTTTTATGTTTCTTGTTGTTTGTTGAACTCTCTTTTAACTTGGGTAGGTAGTTCAGTTCTTTATTTAGTTAAGTTCTTTCAATTTTAATTAAGACTCTTTGAGATGTGTTTTGTTTTGAGCTCATTAAATAGTAGTAGATGGGAATATCACTTCTGGCATTTGCATCGGAGGCCCCCTGCCAAGGCCGATTGAAATATGTCAAAAGCCAAGGTTCCGAAGATGATCTCCGGTAAAGCCAATAAGGGCTAGGATAGAAGGGGATGGCAAAAAGTGTCTTTCCCTACCGGGGTCAGGATGTACGAAGAATGGTTCCCAGATGTGTTGAAGTTGAGATTATCCACGATATCTCATTTTTCAAACTGCAGAATGACAATCACAAAGGTACCTCATTAGCTGTTGGTGCATTGAATCTGCCTTTATGTGCAGCTACCGGTTTTCGATTGGTATGAATCACAATTAGAAACCGTTCACAGTTAGCAGGCACCATGTCGAGAATAGTTTTGGAGTTCTTGATATAACTATTCACGTCATCATCATTATTTATAATTGATTCGATAAAGTTGGTTTCTCGTCGGGAATTGTAGAGAACTGTACGCGTACTTCCTTCACGTCTTCACCAATAGACTGTTAGCAGAAATTCAGGATCATTCCTAAATTTCCCAGGTGTGGCGAGATGGTTCTGATCAGTTGGTACATTTGGCCTTGCAGTCTGAAAATCATTATTAAAACATCTTCTACAACTTGCTAGGCTCGCTTGAACCGACGTTGGCGGTTCAAGAGGTGGAAGTTATGTCTTTAACATAACTTCCATCGTATGTCTGAGTCATAACATACACCAGGTGTTTTTGAGTACATTGCAATAATGCCGTTTTGTGATGCATAGATCCAGCGATCATCATCTTGTCAGCTGAGTAATCTATATTAGGACCGTAGACCATCCTGAACGAGCTTTATTCTTCCTTGATGTAAGCGTTGTTGTGATCGAACTCCGAAGTGATTTTGTTTATACATAGTTTTTATTTGCTCTTTGAATCTCGGAATATTTTTTCTTGTAAGTAGCTGCTTACTTCTCAGTGAACCTAGGAATGTGTTTTTTGATATTTGGTTACAATAATACGATGAGAATCAAGATTGTTTTACACAAATTTCTTCGACGTATTTTTGAGCTGCTTTTTTCTCATTGGATCAATATATCTTGCATGACGTTTTATAGCTGGAGTCTTGGTAACGGATGACATAGATGAGTGTTCGGACTCAGATGATAGTAGAGATTCATATTTTTTTTTTTTTTTTTTTTTTTTTTAACTTCCGTAACCACCGTTAAGTTATGTCTTCAGAGGATAATGAGTTGCAGCATGTGTGAAAAATGCCATGCCTGACCGGGATTCGAACCCGGGACCTCCGGATGAAAGGCCGAGACGCTACCACTCAGCCACGGAGGCCGGCAAGGGAGATTCATATGCATCATAATGATCATTAGATAGATAAATGGAGAAACACATCTTCTCACAGGATAGATGTGGTTACCAAAAGTAGTGGAAGTTCGGCATTGCGATAGGCATCGAACAAAAATTGAAATAATCGCCCGGCCACCGTTACTTCACAAAATCCAGAATACGTTGAATGTAGATGCGCGCGGGCACACACACGCGCACTCATCTTTTATTCTCTTCGACTAGCTATTTTTGTGGTGCATTTCATACATTTTTTTATTTATTTTTTACTAATTTTCTCAGATTAAATCAATGCAAGGGATAATTAATAGATACATAATAATTAAAGTAGTAGTGTTGTTACATATGTATGACCTATTTCCTAGTTAACAACTAATCTCATCTCACTGACTTTGCTCAATTAGAGAATTTTTGGATCAGCGGTTTTCTATTCGTGGGCATTATTTTTGTAATACATATTTTAATAGGAAGGTTATTTTTTTAAATTAAAATGGACTGGCACCATTTCTGCATTTTGGTGAACTAGATAGGAAAACGTGTACAGTAATAAAAAGTATTCATGATGACAATGAGGATGAAATTGTAAATTTATTTAAGTAACCGCTGCAGAAGAAAGTACTGCTTCAATTATAATAAAAGTTTTACACCGCAAGAAAACGGATTTTCTTTGTTTATAGGTATTTTATATATTTAAAAAAAACATTTAGTTTTCTTAACGTATAAAAAAGAGACATCCCTAATTAACGAATTTTTTGTTATTTTTAAATAAATGTTATAGATATATGGACTATTAATATCTTGCGGTGGTTTCGGAGGCTAATTAGAAGAAAGAGTGAGATTTATGGACTATTACTAATAGTAATATTAACATTAATAGTAAGTATTAATTTTATTCTGTTAAAAATCTGACATTTTACATTAGTTTTATTAGAAAACTATGTAAAACTAATGTAATATAATCAGAAATATTACTAACAAATATACATTACATACAAGAACGCATGGAAAACGAAGATAGTATATGAGCAAGAAAAAAAACGTAAATTATTTAGACATCTTAAACAGATAAAAATATACGTATGTTGTATATAAAAATCCTTGAATTCAAGGTAGTACATCTCTACCTGCCAATAATAAAGTTGTATAAGATATTGTTTCATCTGTTATTTTTTCTTAGACTGTAGAAATGCTAATAAGTACAGATTAATGAATTAAAGATTCTTTTTTAACAATAAAGAATTTTAAATAAACGATTTTTTTTTATATGTTCATGGTTTATGCAGACTAGAACTTCTGGAATTCTTACAACGTGTTACATCAACATCATTAATTAGAACAGAAAAAACATGGCTTTTAAAGCTGGAGATATTTAACGCATATTATTCTATCTTACTCGTTCATTAAAGATATGCGGAAGGGAAAAGCTGTTAGCTTAATGTTATATAATTTTATGTATTTAATGAATTTAATTGATAAAAATTTCACCAACATACAGTATATAGGTTTTATATCTAAATTTAAAAAAAATCTTAGTCCAAGCGTTCAAAGGACGCAGCTATATACTGATCCCGGCTGTGTAAAATTGTACCAGAAATTCTAGAGACTTACGGGTTATCTTACGATTCACTACTTTATTAATAAATAAAATACAATTTTATTTATGAATAAAGCCCTTATTTTTTAAAAGCCGCCCTTACTTTTAATAACCGCATATCTTGTGCACAGTAAACTTAATATATGTGTTTACGTATTTTTGTTAAATCAAACAAAAAAAGGCAAAAAATATATAAATGGTTTAATAAACCGGCTAAACAATTGAGCCTTTTCTACGCACCGCTGAAAATGAAACATTAAAAAAAAAAAAACAAAGTTTTTCACAAAGGTGAGGTTTTACATGGTTTTCAAGGGTACTTAATGAGTGTAACATCGATTTTATCCTCCGATATTATTTTTTATGCGGCTTTACGTTCTATTTATGCTTTATGATTACTTAGTGCTAAAAAAGTGTAATCTGTCGCATTCATTGAAGTTTGAGGGTTTCCATAACCGGTTAATTATATCTTAAATTTTTTTATTGATACTGTAATTAGGATATAAATGTCAAATAAATGTTGAAGTAGTTTATTTTGTAGTAATCAGAAGAATTATTCCATTTAGACGATTGCCGAAAGTAGCTGCGAAATATCGTCTTAAAAACTGATACCTGGTACTGTTGATTTCTTCTTTTAACAGACTACCTACACATTCTATCACTAGTCCGCGAAGTCAACTTGTATTTATATGCAGATAAATAAAAAAATCATCTGGAGTTTAAACTGGAAACGATAATAAAAAAATAATTTTTTCGGATTTGAAAATAATGATAAACTGTAAATCTGAAGCTAACGGACAAGTTTCCGAAAATACTAAAAAAAACTTTGATTGCATACAACTCATGGCACAGTGTTTATTTTGTATCACACTTTACTTCGAGCTTATGCCTTAGGCTTTCACTGTTTTACACTAAAATTATAGATGTTGAGAAAAAAAATTTATTTTTTCAATATAGAAATAAATAAAAAGCAAATAGCTACTAAATTAAATGAAACATTGTATAATTGTGCATTTAAAATATGTTTTATTTCTTTTTAATATTAATTATTATGAAATGCTGAAACTTCATACAGGAAACTTGCCAGTTCATTTGCAGTGGAAAAGGAAGGTAACAAGGGATCAACGTTGGGACAATATGCAATACTAATAAGATATGTTAAAATTAAATGCCATTTAAAATTCACCAAAATTAGCTTAAGCCTAAGTGAAGCATTTATTATAAAAATATATAAAAAATCCCTCTCCCATTTTATATATATATATAAGAAGGCTTTTAATATTGTTGATAAAAGCTGGAAAGCAAGAGAAATTAAGATAAGTTATAAAAAGAAATAAATCCGTAAACGAACAATAGTCTAATAAGAGTAACCAATTTTACTTACCGGTTGCGCAGTTAATTCGTCACAAATGTGTAAATTTTGAATAAAACCAATCAATTAAAATTGTATCTTCTTTGTAACTTCATATACCTGGTAATTAATCTCTTTAATATTGTCATTATCATCTTATGAATGTATTAGTAAAAAAATTTGTAATGTAGAATGATAATAATTTAAAAAAATTAAACCAAAAATGTTATTTTTTTATTTCATCAATGATCTCCGAAATGAAAGTAATTAAAGTACAAGTGAGATAGAAAAGTACTGGTAAATAAAAAGCGAGAGATAGAAAATGGATACAAAGGCTCGATCTGGCTAACTTACTGCGCGTCTGCAAAGAAAAACTACTGTAGTTCAATTAAATTGTTTTAAGCAGATCTTGAGTATTTTTATCATTTTTAAGAAATTAAAGTGTATGTAGTAAATCTACGAATCTATTTTTGAAGGAAAGTAAAGTTTTACTTTAGAATACTAAAAGTGAAGTTTTAATATACTTTATCAAAGGATCTTTTTTTATATGAATTCAAATTTTACTAGTCATTTTTCTGTTAAATAAGTTACAAATTCTAATAATGAAAATAGTTAAAGTAAAATATTTGTAAGAAAATAAATAAATCGGTTTTAGAACCGCTCGAATTTTCGTGCTCAAAATCAGTTAGGCATCGGAGTTATATTTCTAATTTTAAAATTAAGCGGATTAGATTTTACTTCGATTCATAAACGATTTTTAGCGGTTTGACTGATAATTTTAAAATCAGAATATTAATTCTACTCCCTAACCGACGATATACATGAAGTACTCCGCAACAGCAAAATAAATATTAACGTATAACAGCAAGATTCTAACACGGTTCGTATTTATTAAAATTTTTATGGCGTCATAAATATAATCACGTTGACCTTTTCAGTTAAATATTGGAAAATATACATTACTTCCGCTTATAATCACAACATCATTGCTCAAACATAGTCATAAGTGGGGTAAATTTTTTTTCATATCTATCTCTCGGTAGAAAAAAAAAACAGATGCGATCGTAAACAAAAAAGATTGAATAATTTTCTTTGAAGGTATTTAATTTTGTTATTCACATTTAGTTATTAGATGGTATAAAAAATGAAAGAGTAAATTAATTTATTCAACTACGCAGGACTTGCCCGCCCAATAAGAAATTTATAAACGATAAAAAAAATTTACTAATAATTACACTCTATTGTTATTAAGATTGTTGCAATTATTCTTTTTCCTCAGATAGGTCAAGGATCTTTATTATAGAAAAAAATAAAAATTATAGTAATGTTTATTAAGTACGTAAACAAACATCAATTTCTAATTTCAATTTGTGAATTATAAAGGTGAGATTATAACATTTTCTCTTTCCTCTGTCGACGACAGATTGTGTCAGTTGTTACTAACTTCATTTATTCGCATAATTGGTGCAAAGATAATTCTTACTTGTTGATATTTTTCTTGATTTTTTCTCAAGTTTGATGCCATAGTATGCTTCACGTTCTACGAGGTAAAGTGAAATTTCACCTTCATAACAATTTTATTAACTTTAAAGACAAATAGGAGTAGCATTTGAGAATCTTACTTTTTCTTTTTTTAGTTACAATGACATATTATGTTGAGAATCTGCAGTACCATTAGGTTCACTTATTTTCGTTGATAATAATTTAACTTTAAAGACTTGGCAGATAGGTAGATATTGTATAATCACTCCCGTCGCAAACTGGAGGGGTCTTTATTTTCAGATCCCGAGGTTTTGTGCTCTTGAAAATACTTTTGCGGATGTGGCTTTAAAAAAAATTTAAACAAGTCCATCTTAATTTCACGGCAGAGAAGTACTGAAGCCGTTAAAACTGATTTAAACTGATATTACGATTAGCTGGTTGAAATTATCTAAAAAATGTAGGCTTATTTAAAATAATGAGAAAAATTTTGACGTGACAACGTTACTTCTAATAAATCGGTGAGAGCTGGGGAGCATTCACCGAAATCGCGTCCGTTACCCGAAGCCGTAACGCGGGCTTCGGGCGGTTTCGTGCATGTTCGGGCCTCTGTTGATCGGAGTGCGCTCAAACGCGCTCGGAGCTGGCTCGCGCATTCGAACGCTCGGTTACTGTC
>JAAAKQ030281206.1:0-10452 GCA_010016005.3 Zanna intricata | reverse complement strand
CAGAGGGATGAGATGAATGAATTGTAGCGTGTGTGAAAAATGCCATGCCTGACCGGGATTCGAACCCGGGACCTCTGCTAACTGTAATACAAAGCTGTAACAGAATAGCCTTTTCCTTTCTTTTGTGTTAACTCTGCAGATATGATTTAAAAATTTTTTTTTTTTTTCATGCTTGTGATAGAACTAAAATAATATAGTTAGTATTTTTTGTTGCTTTTTTGCCACTTATTCTTAGTTTTTTTGTCACATTAGACATTTTCAGATAAATTATTTTTATTATTGCCAATTAGTTTTTTTATAAGCAATTAATTATTATTACTGTTTTATTTTAAAATTATTTTATTTCTGATCTCTGTGGCAGAATGTTAGTGTCTCTCTGCCTTTCATTCAGTGTTCTGGTCAGACATGGCATTTTTCACACTTTTAAAACTCATCCTCTATTAATAATTTTTATTGGGCATACCCTGTTGTATATGTAGATTATGATTATTGCTTTAATTATAGTAATGAAAATGAAAGGAAAACAAATTTTAATTTTATTATTATTTTGCTTGAAGAAAAAAAGCACTATAATATAAAATAAATTTCTTATTTATTTACTTTTTGTGTCCAGATAACTTCCTTCCAGAAGCTAGTGACATTTATTACAATGCTATTAGCTAAAACAAGATCATTCCTAGTACAAACATGTCCTGTATCCTTACAGTCATCATAGGTTGAAAATCTGAATTTCTTTATTTACACTTAGGAGGTTGCCATTCTGAGGCAGTAGTTGCTTATTTACATTATTAGTTTTGTATTTTGAAATCCCAGCAACTGGGTCTGTCAAGATGCAAAACTAATCTTCTCAAACATTTTGAGCTAGATTCAGTGATCTCCAGACTGGATGTATGAGAAGATGATCTGGGCCGCTAATCTAACTCTCTAGTGGTATAGCAGAAAATTAACTTCAGCAGTACATTTTTGGGTTTTATAGCTTTCGGATTGGCTTTTAATAATACTGTTCTAGCTATGAAGCTGAGTTGGTACCAGAGCCTGGGTATCCAATAACTACAGAGAGGATGTCTAAACCCCATCACTTATCTTTTAATTTCCACTTCAGCAATCACTTCCTTCCTGATATCTGTTGTTGCTCAACCAGCAAGGGGATGGGTGTAATGTAAGGATGTGGGCTTGAAGGATCTAGTCACAAGGTGCTTGATTAAGCAGCACTCACTCACTCTAGGTGCAACATGATGGCGAAGTATATACCTAACTACAGCAAAACTGTAATCCAAAGTTGATACTCTGATTGTTTTCAGCTGTGATACTTATGAACTCTCACTAAGCTTCAAGAAGATTACTTCTTGTTGTTGCCTTATTTTTGGTGTTGAAGTAATGTTGCTTGTAATGAGGAATCGGTCCAATATGATACCGATATCTTAGATTTGAGCAATGTTCTTCTTGCTACTGACCAAGTCACAACTCAAGCATCTTCTTGTATCTAATCACTATACAAATGAAAGGTTTTGCTCTGAATCAGGTCTAATTTAGTTACGTAGGCACACTGCCTTTTATCTGAGTGTATTCACTTATCATTTATGTAAATATTCTACAACAATAGAACCAGTTGAATAACCTGGGGTAATCTATTCTTCTGCATAAGCCACCTGTTTTTCTTCAACAGGAAGCTGGCATAGAATCATTTTGAAGAAGAGCACCGACATTCTTTTTCTATTTCTTAGTCAAATTAAAATACTTATACATATTTTATTTAAACAGGAAGTGTGTTAGAGTGATTTTTAAATAGTTGAACAAGAACTTTATATGTGTTAGGGCATAACTAAAACAATAATATGAAGATTTTGATAATACTTTGGTATTGATATACAGCACTGCACGGGAGAGGTTTCTGTAGTTATAAATCTAGATTTTATTGGAACAAGCTAAATAATATCATCAAGAAAAAAGGAAAAATAATAAATCTGGACTGTCGTATCTCTACTTCAATTCCTTAACTTAGGATTTGTGAAATTAGTTAATTAAAATCTGATAATGGAAAATATTTTTTTTTTATTCATCAAATCTTTAATTCTGAAAATTTATGTAACTGATGAATTATTCCAATGCTTGCAGCAACAAGAGTTTTTATTCTTCTGACATGACTGCACCACATTACACACCATGGACAGGTTGACTGTCTCTCTTGCATTAAGCTGTGCTTCAAACTTATATCATCTCTTTTTTAGAATTAATGGGATCTGGAAACTTTATAATAATATTATATATAATGTTATTTATAATAAAATTATAATTAATTACAAAAGTCATATTATAATTATCTTTACTGTATTTTCTCTATGTTAATTATTCTATGTATACTCCTAGTAAAATCAGTATTTTTTAATAAACAATAGACAGAAGTAGTTAATTTCTTGCATTATCAATCAACCCAGATTGTTACAACTTTTGCATGCAAAGCACCTGAGGCACAAGAGATATTAATCAGAGTTGTTTCTTTAAGATTAATGGTGTTCACACATGGCCAGACTGTTTAATGAACTTAGCAAAGGTGTCAATGAATTCTATCTGGCTTTGTTTGCTAATCTGCAATAGAAAATTTAGTTCAGCTATGAAAATAATTAGAAACCGCCTCACTTTAAGTACAATGAAAGATTAGAAGCTTGTACATATGTCCAAAGGCATGCATGTTGAGGAAAATATTTGTTCAATTTTATAGAACTACTTGTGTCTCACATCAGACTACAATTTCTCTTTATGATGTTTATTAATATCGTATCGAAGAATAATTAAAATTAAATAATAATTATTAGATTAATTTATAGTTATTTAAACCTCAATTTTTTTTTGCATTTAGTATGATTTTACATGTATATTTTTAGATGTGTGCATTTTTTAGAATGTTTTAAGTCATATTCTTAAATCAGAATCACTCATTGAAAATATTTTTTTCTGACTAAAGGACCTTCTCCCACGCTTATCAATTTGTTTTTTTCCAGTATTATTATTATATTTATATTATATGATTTTTTGATATTTTAATTTTTTTTTAATTAGATAGTTCACCATTCAGTTCCTGATCATCTTCAATTCTTTGTTAGAGTTTACTTGCAGTTAAAAAATATATGATGTTGCATATGGTTATTAGTGTAAATAATACCTTAATGGATTAATTGTAAATTATTGTAAGATAGTGTTTATATTTATAAAACATGGATAGAAGTATGATTAATCATATTAGAATATTTTCTGTTATAATAATTATGATAACATTAATTGGTTTTCAATATACATTTTATAATAGTAAATTATTTTTACTAATTCAACCTGTATGTATTGCTAGACCATTAGATAAAAGATAAACATTCTTACTTAAGCAACTGAAATAGGTTTCATACTTATCAGGTAAAGTTATACATGCTAATTAATAATTATATAAATATATTTCAGATGTGTATGCATATTATCTAATTTTTCATGTAGAATAAATATCATAAATATTTATATATTCTGAAGCCAAGAAAATTAATTACATATTCATAATCATTTTTATTATTTTATTTAATATATATATATATATACATATATTAGATTGCAGTATTTATTACTTTTAAATTTATTATTCCACATATTTTTTTTCTTTGTCACTTTTTAAGTAATTCTACTTAAAATTTTGTTCTGTTTGCTGGTAATTTGTATTTACTGGATAAGTAATTTTTAACAAAATATTTTTCTTTTAATTTATTTATATATTTTTTTACAATTTTGTTATTAGTGAAAAGGTAAAATGAAGTTACTTTCCATTATCTTTATTTAATATTTTAAGGACAAACAAAATTACAAATGACCTTTAAAGCTATAAATAAATTTTTGCATCTCCCTTGTGTTTCAATTACCACAGGATGAATTTTAACTTTTATTAACCTGACCATTTGCCCATCCATTTATAACTTGAATCTTTTAAAAATTATCTTTCTATAAATAAATGTCTGTTAGATTTAGATTTTTTCTCATATAATACCTCAGGGTCAATTAAAATATAATAATAATTCTTGGATTTTGGTGTCCAAGACATAGTAGAAATATAGAACAGTATTTTATTGAGGTCGAGTATTCATTATTTTAAGATGTAAACTGTATAAAAACTTCTCCTAAGTTGTAGCACTCCCTGCAAACCAAGCACTTTCAGAGGCTTTGAAATGCAAAAAAATTCTAAAGGATCCTTGCTTCCTTGATGTTTTAGAGAAAAAGCTAAATTAGACTTTTGCATAAAGTTTTTTATAAATTTGACCTTTATATGAAGTCTACTGTTGTTGATTTAAAGATTATTTTATGAATAATAAAATTCTTCCACAATTGCACAACAATATTTGGATGACTTGCATCTGATAATATTAAACAAATGATTTTTCTTAATAAAAAATATATTGTATTTATAAATAATCAAATTTGTGTTTTTAATAAATAAATCTACAGTTACATTTATGTCTTGGTGAATAAACCATTCTAAAAATCATCTCTGATTGTGAAATTAAATATTCATGCCCATTGGGATATAAATTAATGAATTATTTTTGTTGATATATTTGATACTTAACTGATATGAAATGAAATCTTTAGACAGAATTGAGAAAAAATAGTTTTCCACTGCATCAACAAAAAACTTACATCCTTAAAATTTAATTTACTATGAAGAATGGTATTTAATGTTTGAAAAAAAAACCATATAAGTATATTTATTTATTCATTCATAACTATAGTAAAATATTTTATAACATTTTTTTCTAGAAATTGCGTGTATCATAATTAACTGAAAGGGATGTAATGCATTTTACAGTTTTTTACTTACTTTTTTAATAGTCATTCAATTTGGTTAAGGTACATTAATGAAGGGTTTTAATTTATTAAATATTATCAGAAGGATATTATCTAAAATGTGATATTAATATTCAAATGAAAATCGGCACATTATTTTCAAAATATTTTCTGTTTAAATTTTTCGGTAATTTTCTGTATTATTAAATAATTTGGAAATTTGATGTTACTGTGATTCACAACTACTATTTCTGACTATTGAATTTATGAATTTATGACTATTGATAGTTTATATCCAGCAGAGAAATACAGTGTTATGTTCCCCACTATTACTATTTTCCCACTGTAATGGGTATGTTGTTAACTGAAGAGACAAAATAATTGTCAACTTCATCAGACAATTATAAATTCAGGGAAGATAGTTTTTTAATACTAACATATCTACTGCTAGTATAATTTTTATTTATAAACTGAAGTTAATTAATTCTCATTCTTTTAAAGTTATTGTTGATGATGACCATCACAATAGGAATTAAAGCATTAAGCATTATTTTTTTTTTTGGCACTTTCAAAAATTTATGTCCCTTGTATTTATGTAAAATGAACATTGTACTTTCTTCTCTATCCAATCAGACATGAAATTTATATCTCCTACTATCTTATTCCTATCCAACAGGCCAGGACCAACTTAGTTTAAGTTGATATAGGTATGTGTTTACATTTACCCATTGTGTGTGGTAGTGCTTTGCATGCTGACTTTATGGCTTTAGAGTATTTACGGAATAACAATTTATTGCATGTTTTAGGATTTTGTTGCATGTTCTTTTTTTTATTAATCCATTTACTTAAAAGAACTTTTTATTTTATTTAATTATGTTTTTTATTTTCTTATTTTTTTTATTTACTTGTCAATATCTTTTGTCACAGATCAAAGAGAAACATCACAGAATGACTCTACTCAATGAAGATGAAAAATACAAATGTTACAATACATTTGATAATGTTTTTTGATTTCATTATCCATTTATTATGTTTATAAATATAATTAGAAAACTAAGTCCTCCAAATAAATTTTGAATATTGTTGTTAAATGAAACTGTTAAGTTTCAAAAGAATAAATTATATACTATATATTATTTTGCAGAACAAAAGTTTTTTTTAATAAAATTTTTAATTGCCATGAAAGTTACAATAAATTTCATTTTTATTATTTTTAATTTGATTTCTATAGATTATTTTACGAAATTAATATTTTTAATTAATAAATATGTTTTTTATTATCTTATAAAAATAATATTAACAAAACGTGCATATTAAAATGGCAATTGTCAATTTTTTAATCAAACTGTTTTTTTATATATAAAAAAAATTTATCACAAAAATTTATTTTATCTTCACTAAATAATTATGATTTTATTGAACTGTAGTATGGAATCATTCTGTTAATTGCTCATTTAAATTTGGAAATGAATTACTTATTTTATTCCCCATTGAATTTACATTGTAAATAAACACTTCATTTTCTGTAAAACTTTAATAATTAATTAAAAGGTGGTGCAAAAATGTTTGTTTAAGAAAAAAAAGCGTCAAGACTATTTGCATTATTTTTCTTATGAATTGTAAAAAATTATACAAAGATTACATTTCATTTTTATTATAATTTTCATTTCTTTGTATTGTGTAAGACACAAAAAATTCTTATTACATAATTACAAACAGTTAAAGCAATAAAAACATAAAAAAAAGAACGCTTGTATGATCAATTATTAAAATTACTTATAAAACTACTTCATTAATGTCATATTGTAGGGGATTTTTAGAAAATTTGGTTAATAATTTTAAGAGCTAAATATGGTTATCTATGAATATATTTAAACATTTTGTATCCTTTCCTTTTTTGTTCTGAACGGTGAAAGACGTTCAAACTGAATGTGCATTAGGATGCATATTAATCAAAACACATTTTTATTTAGTAACATGTAATTAAAATAATTAGAAAACTTTTATTTTACCTGTACAGTTTGTAAATAACTGATAGCTAATGTTCATACATATAAATTGTCACTGGTTCAACAAACATACTACACATTTTTTTTAAATTTCTTCTGTTACTGATTTAATGAGGTCAGTTTTTGTAACACAGTTCATTTTTTTATGACTGCCTACAGATGGAGTTGCTTGGTCACTGGGAAACTGGATGCATTGTTCTTTTAATTTTTTTCTTGCCCTTTTTGGCAGTATAGCATTATACTAATTCTTGTAGAAATACATTGTTAGTTTTTGAAAACAGGTGAATGTGAAAATCTTCTGATATTTGAATTAATTTGCATAGTACCAATGCGAGAACCATACAATGTATCCCTTAGATCATAAATCATTTGCTTGAAAATTGCAATATTAAATAAATATTGCTTGAAAATGTATAAAATAATGTAAATATCACATATAATTAAAAAAAAAGAGAAGATCTTGGCCCTAATCATCATAGATTAGAGTTCATATTGAATGATCAGAAACTATGCAAAAAATTAGTTGATTTAGCTAGACATGTGTCAGATCAATCTTTAATTGATGTTTAGTGCTATAAAATTTTTAATCATTCTTCAAGCAGAAATATTTTACAGAAGTAGCTAATACTTTATATGTTATGTCTGCAATAAGTTAAAAAATGTTCTATTCTCCTGACTATATTATTGCATAGATTTTAACCTTGAATTTGATGTAAAGGAAGGTTTGCAGTTCAGGGATACAGCAGTGATAAAATTCTCTTTTGCTCATTAATTTCTTTTTTTGACATATTGAATAACAGCATCAGCTAATATTTAGTAAGCTGTTTTGGCTACATTATGTTACGAAGAATTAGAAAAGTTTATTTCGGAACGTATTTAAGATCAAAAAGCATATGTATATTTTATTCACTAAGGTACTAGGTACATGTTTTTTTTCATATTTTCTCCCTTTTTTTATGATGCTTAGACATTTAAATTGTATGAATAATATGCACTTCAACTAGATGAAGGACTAAATGGGAATCATTGACTCAATTAAATCAGCCCAGATATTATTATGTCCAACTTAAAAGCACATGTATTTGAAAACTCAAACATTTTCTCAGTTTTTTCTTCAGAAATGTACAAGTCTACTGTGTTTTATCAAACTGGATTTAGACAGATATTGGGATGAGAAAGATTTCCATTTTGCATGTGTTTGGGGATGGAAGCATGAATACAAAATATTTTGTGGTGTATTATGTAGTATAAAAATAAGTAGTTTAATAATACACTATGATGTTTAATTTATTGTATAGTTTTATACTCTTTAATTTAGTGTTGTCATTGGCCTACCAGAGACTCTTGAAAATTGCTAGGCCAGCTAGGAGTTCATCCAGAGTACTACTAACTGGCCAGTATATACTGGTTATAAGAAAACTCAAAAACATTTTAATCAATTAAAATAAGAATGCCACATTAAAATTTTATCAAAACAGGATTTTTTAAAAAATTCTAATCAAAAATCAATCTTCAGTTCTTGAGAAAATAAAAAATTTCTTCATTGCTGGTATTTTGTACCTAAGGTAAACCTATCAGCTTTTAAAAGCTGATAGGTTTTCAATATATTTACTACTTCAATCTGTTAAAAAGATATCACAAAAAGGAGAAAATCAGGTATAGTTAATTTAACCTACTACATCCCCCTTCTTCAGGTTATTTATACACTTTGGGAAGCAGATTGTATAATAATACAAGGGCAATATTTTTGAAGATTTCAAGTAATACTTGATAACCATTTTTGCACCATCTGTTTGATTATATTTATAATATAACATATGTTATATAATTTGTATATACTTTCATTTACTTTAAATAAAGTGAGGGATATTATTATTAGAATTAGCATTATGCTATAAAAATTATGATTTTTATTAGTATAAATTTAATTGTGAAATGTTTGTTACTATTGTGTGCGGAGAAAATGAGTAAAACAATTTGGTGCAATATTATTTTATCACAAATCTTAGATGTATGTTTGAAATAAATATTATTTTTATAAGAAAAGTAGATTAACATTTTTTTTTTCATTAAGCTTTGAATTTTATTTTTTTGAATAGACTGATTTTTATATCTTTCTGTTTTCATGTATCTTGTTCTTCTGTATCTCTTAATTTAATGGTAGTTCTATAATTAGAGTATTTTTCTTTTGCATAAATTTTACTCATATTTATATTAAGTGTCATAAAAACAATTAATATTTTTTTTGTGATAAAACTGTACCTAAATTAATATAATTTAAGACTATGTATACAGTTAACTGTAAATATATTCATAATTTATAGATTAGAATGGTTGGAAGATATGTGATGATGTTTTTTTTTTGTAAATTAAAACATTCCAATCCAAAAATGAAATTAATACTTCATGTTTATGCTTAATTTATTAAGCATAAATCTTTTAATAATATCAGGGTTCCTGAACTTTTAAGATAATATATTAATATACTTGTATATCTATGAATCATTATTAATTTATTAAGTTTATGCTTAATAATTTATTATTATTATTGTTTTTATTAGTGCTTATTTGTATTATTTTTTTATTCCCTTATAACAGTGGTTCCTGAACATT
Organism: Zanna intricata; assembly: GCA_010016005.3. Lineage (NCBI taxonomy): Eukaryota > Metazoa > Arthropoda > Insecta > Hemiptera > Fulgoridae > Zanna > Zanna intricata. The sequence continues at coordinate 1,015 of JAAAKQ030281206.1, read as the reverse complement.
TAATAATGGTACATACATAGTTTAAGAAAATCATTTTATACATTTTTCATTACTATTGAGGATATTCTTCCCTTTCCTGAATAATTAAAATAACTTTTTTTAACCCTTCTAATACTAAGTTAAATTTTTTATTAATTGGGAATGAGTTTTTTTCCAAGGAATTTCAGTTGCAACACTTTTAATTTCCCATAAACCTAATTAATACACCAGAAACTTGTATGCTAAGGGTTTTCAGAGAGATGTCTTTGGGGCTCATTTACCTTAAACCTTAAAAAGGTTGTTAAATTTAATAGGAGAAAAAATAAAATCCTAGTCTGGCTTCTTGAAAAGTTGAACAAAATTGGGTAAAAGGGATTTTGTAAAAAAATAATAGTCTTTACTTTTCAGCAACTTATTTCAATTAAAATGGTCAGTCAATGGTTAATCTCAGAATGTAAACTTTATAGAAGAATTTTAACTCCCTTCCATACTCATTTTAGTGTTCATCAGTAATTCACTCATATTTCAGTTAATGTTTTCTAATATCATAGACTTTGCTTGTATAAATAAATAAATTAGTTTTTCTATATAACTAACTTGAGTAAATGAATGAAGATTATCTTTTAGAGAAATCTGAAATAAGATGTTCTATTTTCAAATTTACTCTAAGTAGTGTGAACATTTAATTTATTCTAAGTAGTAAATGAGTTCTGAAACAAAACTCTGAACACAGTTTTTGGAGGAAATTATCAAAATTAATACTAAATAGGTATATAATTTGCAAATTCAAAAAATGAAGAAAACATACAAATGGTAATAATTTTTGTAAACCAATGGTAGGTTATCTGTTCAGTACACTAAGTACTGTAATGATTCATAGATATACAAGTATATTAATATATTATCTTAAAAGTTCAGGAACCCTGATATTATTAAAAGATTTAACTAACTACATTCCTTTTCTTAAAACAAAAAATAAAAACAGACAAAACATTTTTCATTTTAAAGAAATTAGAACTAAATTATGTCTGTATTA
>JAAAKQ030281183.1:0-27435 GCA_010016005.3 Zanna intricata | reverse complement strand
ACAAAACGTTTTCAGGCATATGTTTATTGGAAACTTTTTTCTTATTTTTAGATGTAGAATCCGTTTCCAAGAGATTGCCTTGCAGTTTTGATACACCCTGAATAAAAATGTGTTTTATGAGGAAAAACTTTGTAAAAGGAATTTCTAAGAGATACTTTGAAAAATATTACAAAGGTTTAAAAAAAGTTCATAAAGTAGTAAACCAGCCAAAAACACTTACTTAGAAGTATAATAAATTAATTATCATAAGGTAGTTTCATCTCTGATAACCGATTTATTAATACTGTATTCCAAACAAGCTTCTACTAGATATTTGTTTTAACAGCTGATGTGGAAGATACAATTTCATATATAATTCTTTTCTGGTGTTAATCAGTTGAATGATTTTTGGGATAATCACCAATTACAAATAAAGATGATTTTGACATGTTTATGGCTAACAAAGAAGTTTTTCTTCTTAATACAAAGAACCATTTGACTGTTGAAAAAATAAACAAATGACGAATATGTAAGATATGTCAAATGAATAATCATTTGAAAAATGAAAAATAAACAAAAGTTAATGAAAAAAAATTTATTGAAAAGCATCCAAAAAATAAAATCAGCCTCTTTTAATTCTACACCATTTTAATAATAATAATAAATAATAACTGCTGAATATAGATTTATTTCTGTAATACAATGAGATACTCGTACATACATAAAAAGTCATCAATTCCAGTAACAGATAGATATGAAAAAAAAAATTGTATAATGTTTACAAAACAAATAACTATGCCCTGTACTCTAGTACCTGTTAGTAAAATAAATTACATTACTAACAAATCGCTTTATAAAGTACCTTATACTCTTTACAGGTCTATCAACACAATTTAATATAAACTATTTTCATACATATGTAATCACAACTTTTAAAATTGTAATTAGAATTTTGATTGTGCATTGTTCATAATATTTTCTTAATAAAAATTCTTCATTGAAATCTCAATTTGAAATTTAATTGCAAATAGCAGACTTAAAAAAGCATATTTTAGATGATATATAGAAGGCATGTTTCAGCAATTTATTTCAATTTAAAATAAAATTTCATTCAAATTTTCCAGGATAACTTTTCAGAGAGGGTTTCACACTGCTACAATGTGTTCAAAAAATGATGCAACCTTATAGAAGAATGTTTCCTTTGATGCAACCTTATGGAAGAATATTTCCTTTTTCTGATGCAGGTTTAATTTAGGAAAATCTAAGAAAAATTAGTTACACAATGCAGCAGAGAATATTCATTGTTTCCCAATACATTAGATGTGCCAGTTATTCCCAGATTAAGAATATGTTCACAGAAAAGTTTGGTGTGGATGCACCAAAATGGTGTGGATGACAGTGAATATGGCAGATTCTATTATTCACAAGAAGTCTGTGCAATGCCTATCTACCCAGTCTAGTCTCTCTATTGGTAGTGGCACTTGGCATTGCACAATTATTTAAACATGCTTCCATGCAAAATTTGTGTTGTTCATGACTGGTTACGTGCAGATACTGTTAAATGTATAACTTTCTGTCAACAGTTTATGCCATCTGTAACACAAGATAAGGAAGAACTCAATGACTGGTTTTGGTCCAACGAGGTGTGATTCCACCTTGATGGATACATGAATGCACAGAATTCACACATTAGGTGTATAGAAAATCCACATCAGCTGCGTAGGCAGCTGCAAATAGGCAAATCTTCATGACATATTTTCACAGCACAGTAAACAGGGAGCGCTACAAACAGACAGTGCAACCATCTGTATAGTGTTTGATATATTGCTTGTAGACATATACCTGCTGACCAGCTAGAGTACACCAGGTTTCAACAGGACAATGTTACGCTCATACAGCCAACAACACCATGACTTTCTTGTGAGGATAACTTAAGGATACTGCTTACAAAACTCATCCTCACACCTTCCCAAATCACAGAGCAAAACTGTACGATATGTGACGGCAATTGCAATTCCTCAACAAATGTTACAACATTTGTTTAAGAACATGTAATATCATATTCAATTATGTAAATTGCTTAATGGAGGCCACTTTCAACAACTATTGTAACTTACTCTATTTTACCAAAAGGTTGCACCACTTTTTTTCTTTTTTTTTTTTGTTTGTTTAACCTCTGAAACCACCGTTAAGATATATCTTCAGAGGATGAGATTGTAGCGTGTGTGAAAAATGCCATGCCTGACCAGGATTCGAACCCGGGACCTCCGGATGAAAGGTTGAGACGCTACCATTCAGCCGCACCACTTTTTGAACTCTCTCTACTTTTCTTATAGAAAATAAGAAAAGAGAATTTTCTTATTTAACCAGAGAAATGCTGTTAATTGATTTTTATGATATTCTATAAGTTTTCAATATCTTCTACTAGCTAATTAAAAATTGCATGGGGCCAGCTCTGAAAAATAAATACATCAGAAATTGAATTTAAAATTTGAAAAAATACACATAAAATTTTACTTTGTTTAATTTAACTGTATCAATTACTTTTAAACAATTTGCAGTAATTTTTTCAGGGGAGGGTCTTAAGATTTTTTTTAAATCCTGTTTTTAGAGCTCTGTTTCTAAGACCATACTTTGGCTAACTAAAGTCCAAAAATTCACTACCAGATTATTTCAAATTTATTCATCATAGTATTTTAAATGGATGTGCTGAATTTCAATTCATGAATTTTCATTCATTTCATTCATATGATTTACAGGACAATGTAATGTCTTATCAACTATGTCTTAAAAATATTTGAAACATATTATTATGACGTGGGGGAATGATTCGTATTTAGCACGATATCGCCTTCCCTACAATTATTTTAACAATACAATCACGGTCGCAAATTATAGTGAGAACATGATTCGTATAAATAACCAACACGATATCAAGCCTTCTCACAATAATTTATTTAATACAGCAAAACAAATAAACAACACTTACAACGCTTAACAAAATCTACATGGAACAATTTGTACTTCGCACAATGTTACCACTAACAACTACATCACACGAATGAACTATGAATTAACCAACCATCGAGTCTTTTGACTCTCTTATATACCGTTAGCTTGTCTTTCTAGAAATAAGTAGAAGATTCTATTTGCTTCTATTACTAATATCTTCATTGTTTACAAATATAATTAACTCTAAACAATATAAATAATTACTTTAATTACAAAACTACACTTCAAAAATGTCAATTGCCAAATAAAAATTCATTCTTAAGTAAAAATAATAATTCAAACAAAAATACAACTTTACAGTTTCTAGTAGAAATCTCGTACTTTCTAGAAGATTCAAAATCTGATTACATTCAACAAATACCGACTTATTTAAATACTATTAACGTACAAATGAAATAATATTAACAAAATATTATTATTAAATATAGAAATGAAACATTATTAACAAAATACCATTATTAAATATTATTAACATAACAATTTAACAATGTTTATCACTTTAATTAGTTATACATTTATTTTGTGGACTTCAATATATTTGGGGAATTATAATAATTTTTATAAAAACCTTGTACTACAACAATACTCCCCCACAAAACTCACAATATATATTGAATTCTTTTGGCGCCATTAAGATTTAACACTCTAACTGTACTTACAAAGGATATACTTCTATAACACTATCTTATCATACATCATTCAAAAACTATAACTATACTTATGCAATTAACAATTAAACAATCAAACAAACAATTGTAAGCAGTTAAACAAACGTTACACAGACAATTAAACTTTACATTAATTATTAAACAATTATTCCTTACAATTGTTACTAAAAGACAAAATATATATAACATAAGAAAAACACAACTTAACACTTAATATTACTTAACAACTAACATTAGCCTTGACTCAGTGTCCACTATGTCGACCAAAGGTGATACTCATGTCTTGGAGAAGCTTGGCGGTCAGTCAACACAATGTAAGCCCTCGTACCATTGTTTAGCCACAAAGGTCGAGGTGATGGCTTCAATTCTGCAGCACGAATCTTCATCGGTGGAGTCGTACCTAACTTGTGGACATCTTGTCTAAGTCTCTTCGTGTTTTTGAGAGGCCCCAACGACTTGGGTGCCAGTCTAGCATGGAAGACTTCAGACTTGTTGCTGAGAGTATGGTTTTGTCTCATGACTAGCTGACCAGGTTGATTTTCACCTTTTCCTTCAACGTCCATGTATTCAGTTTGTCTATGGGAACACTCTGCTGCTTCAGCTTGCATACGTTGACCATGTTGCAGCTGTTATTCATGCCATTGCTGAATTGTCTTGCAATCATTATCATCATTATTATTAATATCATTACCTTTTTCATCTTCATTTGTTTTACTCATATTTACTACCTCTTTAAACAAGTCATTAGCTTCACGGTCAACATTATTTATTCAGATTCATCTTCAACATTTAGTTCAGTTATTATACTCGTATTTGAATTCTTAGCACTTTCATTACTTCCTGTACATTTATCATCTGTTAATTCCCCATTGACATCCTTCAAAATAACTTCACATGATTTTACCTCTTCAGCAGACCTAATACCTTCTGTATTCCTGACGACTGCTTCATTGTTATTCTGCCTAGGAATCACTTTACGGTTTCTCAAAATCATCACATCACTTATTTCACTAGCTTCACTACCACACTGTGAATGAAACGACACAGATTGCTGCGATTCAATATCATCTAATGAGTCTATTGCTTTTGTTTTATCATTTGGAGTAGCATTTTTATCTTATTCACTACTGCTTGTTTCAGAAAAACTTGATGATGCTAATGTAATTTTACCTTTGGTATCATGTTTAACCAGTGTCGACTGATCCAAAACTTCAGGTGTCACAGAATAATTAAATTTATGAATACTTCTTCTGTTTGCCTTAATTCATTCTTTAAATCTTTATTTTGTACTGTAATTTCATTTCTAAATTGTTCATACTGAGCTGTAATGTCATCTTTATTTTGTTCGTTTTGAACTGTCATTTCATTTTTATTTTTAATAACATCATTAATTTGTGCTGTAATTTCATCTTGTTTTTTAATAAAATTGTTAAAAAGAGTTAATAATGATTATAAGCTTGCCGGTGCGATCTCCGTGGATCGTGAAAGTTCTGAAGTGCCTCCAACATCAAATACTGCCTCGTCCGGGTTCCCGTTTTCCGCCAAAACAGATTCCCTGAGACGGAGGAACAAATTTACTTTCTCTCCTGTAGTTGGTAACTGCCGCTTTTCCAGTACTTGTCTCAATTCTGATTTAGTAAAGTCGTTAATTTTCTTCATTTTCGACCTAATTTAATTCTTCAAATCCAGTCCTTAAGTCCTTAAATTCTCTCCTTAAGTCCTTAAATCCTGTCCTGTCACAGTCGCCAATTGACGTGGGCGAGTGATTCGAATTTAGCACGATATCGACTTTCCCACAATTATTTTAACAATACAATCACGGTCGCCAATTATAGTGAGAACATGATTCGTATAAATAACCAACATGATATCAAGTTTTCTCACAATAATTTATTAAACACAACAAAACAAACAAACAACACTTACAACTCTTAACAAAATCTACATGAAACAATTTGTACTTCGTGCAATATTAACACTAACAACTATGTCACACGAATGAACTATGAATGAACCAACCAATGAGTCCCTTGACTCTCTTATATACCATTAGTCTTATATACCTCTTGTACCGCTAGTCTTTCTAGAAGTAAGTAGAAAATTCTATTTATAATAGTAATAATTCAAACAAAAATACAACTTTACTGTTTCTAGTAGAAATCTCGTACTTTCTAGAAGATTCGAAATCTGATCACATACAATAAATACTGAATTATTTAAACAGTATTAACATACAAATGAATAATATTAACAAAATATTATTATTATTAAATATAGAAATGAGACATTATTAACAAAATACCATTATTAAATATTATTAACATAACAATGATAAACACAATGTTTGTAATTTTAATTAGTTATAAATATATTTTGCGGACTTCAATATATTTGGGGAGTTATAATAATGTTTATAAAAACCTTGTACTACAACAATTACTAACTCAGTGATATAAATTAAATACAAAAGTAATGTTTTGATGGGGAGATACTACAATTTTTTTTTATTCATTATTATCTACTGAACACAGTGGAAAAAGAGTTTCACAATCTTGCAAGATTCTTTTCAAGTATTACTCACTCACAGATACACATAATATTTGCCCAAAAACAATCGGACAAAATTGTACTTTCTTTTCTGCAACAGCCATCATGTAATAATACGAGTACTTAAACAAGATTGTAATCAGAAATTTACTCATCAAAACTTCATTTCTATTGAATTTGTAATGAAACTAACACAGTGTGTCCAAATCTCTACTATGGTTTATCATAAGTTTATAAAAGTACAAAAGTTATTGATTTAAGATTTCCCACATCCATTTAAATCAGTATTATTCTTCAAAATTTTATACCGTTGATTACAGTTTTTAAACTTAATCAGTCAAAATAAGGTCTTTTGATCACGCTCTAAAATCATGCCCTTTCTAAAATTAACCAAAAGAATACCTTTCAAAAAAATTAATATAAACTTACCACACTATATATTTATGTACACTGTGAAAATACAGAAATCAATTTCTGAGATATTTATTTGCCAACTGAGCTGCATATTACCTGATAAATAATCTTCATTTATTCAGTGCCTATAGATAGCTGTACATCTGTTCGTCTAGTGAGTATAGCTTGATATACCTTTGGTTAGCCTGGTCAAAATATGTAATTAATTAGAACCCAACAAATGATAGTGGCCAGGAGGTGGTTCAAGAATCCATAATGTTAAAATATAAGTGGTCCAGCCACATCTCAAAGTGTCTATCTTACATCATGGATCTTTTTTAATGTAATTTACTTTTAAAAAACCATAATAAAGAAAACGTATTTTCATGTTTACTATGTTTTCATGCTAATATAATTATTATTTTCAGATTCAATCATTAAACAACTAAAACTAACCATCTGCTTCACTCAACACATAACAGTAGAAAGACATGTTAGCGTTCTATAAATTATTAATTTTTTTTTTTTCAGAAGTGGAAGGAATGAGTCATTATGTATTATTATGTGATGGACCCGGTTTGCCTTTGGCTGGTGTTCATTCCACAACAGATCATAGTTTCTTAAAGCTATTGTTTGATAGTAGAAGTGCCTGTGCACCCAAATTAGACACTCTTGCACTGCCAAAACTGAGGATATTTGAAGTACCTTTGCCACAAGGCAATCGTGCCCAAGTACAACTTCTTTTGCCACCTTCCTGGAGAGAAGAATTAAGAGATGCTGCTTATCCTGTATTAGTTGAAGTGTAAGTATCTTATGTCATGAATTTATTTTAATGTAATTAACTTTTAAAAACCATAATAAAGTAAAATATTTTCATGTTTACAGATGTTTTCATTCTAATATAATTATTATTTTCAGATTTAATAACATTATTTAATTTACATTATACAATAATTAATTTCAAGTTACTTTAAAGAAAGACATTAGAATTTACAGAATCAGAAATACTTTATAGTAGCTACAGTTCAGTTCATAACACCAGTTCATTCTGAATAACTTCACAAATATCAAGGACTTTATTGAAAAAGTTGGTAGGTACACTTATTGGGATTGAATTATTGATCTAGTTCAGGGAAAAAATGAATAAGTATTAAAAATGAATATTAAAAATATTTTACAAAACTATTTATTAATATTTTTGTCACATATTCCCATATTCAAAAATTCAATTTCTTCAACAAATAATTTAACTCAATGACTCATCAAAAACTAAAAAAAAAAATAAATGTTGAATGAATGCAGAGTTAGTATTACAAATGAAATAGGAACTTTTTTATATTAAAAGAAGCATAGCAAAAAATTCATATTAAATTACTGTTTATCGTTTACTGAAAGAGTTTCTGTTAACATTAAACTAAATGTCAATAAAAATACTATAATTCATACTAGATAGAACACCTGATTTTGATCTACATCTGCATAAATTTTTAAACATAACATTTTCACAGCAATATAGGGAGTTGAGAACCAGCTGCGGCTTGTCAGAACTCAAGACCTGACTCCTTCAACTACTTTTTTTGGAGTTATCTCAAAACCAGATTGTAAAATAAGGATGACCTCAAATACTAACTGATTTAAGATTGAAGTACATTAAGTTTGTCTCACAGGAGACACTGCAGAATGAAATTACAATATCAGTTTTAATGGAATTTTATGAACAATACTTTTGCCGTAGAATTAGCTAGGTAAGAGTTGAAATTTTTGTCATAATACATTTTTTTAGTGACCACATATTATTATAATGAATTTCATTAAATTAAATGAAGAATTTATGAATGCAGGTAAAATTAAGATGTAAAATCAACATAAAAGAAATATTAATTGTAATTTTCCTGATTAAGTTTCTTAAAATTAAAGATATCGCAGCATGTTTTGTGTCATTTTTGTTTTTCTTTTTTGCTTTGATGGATGGAAAACTAACCTTATCGCACCTTTTTATATCCTTAATATCATTTGTTGGTATCCAATTTTTTAGCAGTATTTTTGTTTTTTTGTATTTTTTTTTCATATCATTTGTTTAACTAAGATTTTTCTGCCTAGTACAAATTTTAAGTTCCTTCATGTTTGCTCATAATTTATAATCACCAAGAAATTTCTATACCCTTTGCAAAGAATTTCCATTTTTTAACCATACAAATGATGATGCCTCAGTAGCGTCACTAAATTTTATACTTAAAATAAGTCAATTCAGAGGACTTATATTCAGTTATATAAATTGGTTTATTTGGTAAGGACTTGAAAAATAAATTACAATCAATTTCTTTTTTGCAGATCTAGAAAGGCTTTCTATCCTCATTACTAGTAAAGATAATTGTTATAAATGGAACTGAATTGCAAATTACAGTTCCCATTCAAAACCAATCAACTATTGCCTCTTTTTTAAAGACAAAGCTCATATATTTACTTATCTATTCAATAACTGATGCAAGATTTTTATTTTACCAGACTGGGAGATTAGAGATTTCACTCCATTATAAATCTGATTTTAACAAAGTTGATTACATTGTTGTAGTACAAGGTTTTAATAAAAATTATTATAACTCCCCAAATATATTGAAGTCCATAAAATAAATGTATAACTAATTAATGTGATAAACATTGTTAAATTGTTATGTTAATAATGTTTCAGTTCTATATTTAATAATAACATTTTGTTAATATTATTTCATTTGTTGTTAATAATATTTAAATAATTCGGTATTTGTTGTATGTAATCAGATTTCGAACCTTCTAGAAAGTACGAGATTTCTACTAGAAACAGTAAAGTTGTATTTTTGTTTGAATTATTATTTTTACTTAGGAATGAATTTTTATTTCGAAATTGACATTTATAAAGTTTAGTTTTGTAATTATTTATATTGTTTAGAGTTAATTATATTTGTAAATAATGAAGATATTTGTAATAGAAACAAATAGAATATTCTACTTATTTCTAGAAAGACAAGCTAATTGTCTATAAGAGAGTCAAGGGACTCGTTGATTGATTCATTAAGGGTTCAGTCGTGCGACGTGTTACGAAGGGTGTGCTGCCTTGTAGTCTTCGCGAAGTTTAAATTTGTTTCATATAGATTTTTTTAATCGTTGTAAGTGTTGTTTGTTTGCTTTGTTGTGTTAAATAAATTATTGTGAGAAAGCTTGATGTCGTGTTGGTTATTTATAAGAATCATGTTCTCACTATAACTGGCGACCGTGATTGTTTTGTTAAAATAATTGCGGGGAAGTCGATATCGTGCTAAATACGAATCATTCGCCCACGTCAATTTATAGAAATAATTAGCTTAACATTCTTATTTTTGAAAACTGAAATATAATTTAACTTCTAGCTAAGTGAATTTTTTTCCAGTTGACAATCCAAATATTCTTATTTCCATCTTTTAACTGAACAAATTTATATTTTGATAACTTTTATATTATTTGTTATTATTTGAAGAATAAGCATAATTACATTACTCTTACTGCTTCCCCTTCTTGAAGTTGTCCACTCTGCCTGGTTTTTACATGAACCCTATTTACTACACATGGAATTTACATAATCACTATTTTATTTTAAGACTATAATAATAAATTAAGAAACAATAGTAATTTTTATTAATTTCACAATTCATTAATAAATTAACATAACTTACACAGTATTATGTTGTTTTTATCTAACTAAAAGACTTTAAAATCAGAAAAATACATCCACACAGTAGCCAACCTCAAAAGTAAAAATTTAAAAGATTTAATGTCTTTTGCAGAGAATATCATTAAATAATAGTTAGTATTAGCCAATACCAAGTCAGTACAGTTTATTGTATTCATTTTTGGTGCTCCAGATTTTATTTTTAATAAAAAAAAATCTCTAATTTTTTCAATAACAATTCAATGTGTTACAGGAATGGTCGTCCAGGAAGCCAGTCAGTAACAGAAAGATTTTCAATTGATTGGGGAACATATATTTCCAGCAAAAAAGATGTCGTTTATATAAAGCTTGATGTACGTGGTTCTAGATCTCAGGGTGGGCGAACCCTGTACAGAAAATTGGGAGGTGTTGAAGTACAGGATCAGATTACAGTTCTTAGGTAATAAAACAGTTTGTATTGAATTGATTTATTTTTACATATGTTTCCAGTGCACTAATCTGAAATTTCATTTAAGTTATATTACTAAATTTAAAGCATCAATTATTCTTAATACTGTCAAAAAAAATGTAATTTTTAATAAATTAAGTAAGTTAATTACATGTTTCTAAAGGTACAGTTTTTTTTTTTTTTTTTTTAACTAATTTAGCTGATATGTATAAATCTTAAACAAATCTGTTAAAAATACAAATTGTTAATATTTTACTTGCATATAAAAAATAAAACAAAAATATTTTTTCTACCTGAACATCCATTTTATTCTTTCTTACATGAAATCTTTTGTTTCATCTTATTACATTTATAAATATAAATCTAAAACTAAGAATAAAAGAAAATTTTAGCTCAAAAGGGAAAACTTAAATGATGTCTTTGCAATAAATATAACAACTTGATTATCCATAGACGGTTCATCTGTCATGAATTGATTATTTGGGTCAGAGAAACCTTTTTACACAAAAATGTACAATGCATACAAACATAATGTAATAAATCATAAAAACTGAATCATGTTTAATGATTCACAGTTATGATATAACATGTCTAACTATAAATAAATAGTTTATTGGTTTCAGATATAAATCAATATTTATATTAAAAAGAAAAAGTATGGATCTATGAAAAAGTTTGAAAAAATATTACTTGAAGGCTTTTTGGAAGCCTTTAAAATTCCAATTTATTCAATTCTAGATTATATTTGTGAAGTATCAAAAGCTTAGAACTTTGTAAAACCTTATAGTCTTAGAGGAAATTTCTACATGATTAAAATATATATAAAATTGAAATGATGTCTACAGTTTAACAACTGAAATTTCTTTTAACAAAATTCAAACCAATTGATAGACCAGAATAATATAGAAAATGCTGATCATATATTGAGTGAAAATCTTTTTCAAATTTCTGAATGTATAGTTAATATCTTCAAATATAAATCTTTCTGTTTAATTCTTGTTTTATCAGCTATCTATTTTTACACCATAAACTGAATTCTCTTTCCTAGATATTTCTTAACATAGTGATGCTATTTTGTTTTCTTTGCTCATGGATATTCTAAAGTGTAAGTAATTAGAGTTTGTACGGTACAGTTAAATAAAAATAGCTACAAAAAGTTTCCAGAATGTTTACTTAATCATACATATCCTACTAATTTAATTTATTCAGTATAATCAAAATAAAAAAAATGATTCCAAATAAATTATTAAATTTAAATAATTATCTTTAAACTTAGTAAATTTAATTTATTAAATTAATAAGCTTCTATCTTAGCTGAAATCAAGATAAGTCGAGCAATCTTCCATTATTTCATTTTAACTTCGTTAGTCATCATTTTATCATTAACATAAAACAGTTATAATATCTGTTTTGTGTGTCTGCTGAAATTATAAAATATTCAGTAAAGAATTTAAAAAGTGGGTCTTAATAAGGAACTAGTGTGATAAAAGTATAAAACTAATACAGATTTATATTTTATTTCATTAATTTCAGGTATTTGCTTGAAACTCTTAAGTTTTTGGACAAGACTAGGATAGGTGTATGGGGCTGGGGATATGGAGGTTATGTTACTGCAATGGTGTTAAGTTCACAGCCCAAAATATTTAAGTGTGGTATTGCAGTTTCTCCTATAGCTGATTGGTTATATTATAGTAAGTATACTCTCTGTAACTCACAACTGTAATGTTTTGTATAAATCACTTGTCTTACGTTAAAATTTTTAAAAATCTGACCTAAAAACATTCACTTTGTAGTTTATTAAAACAACTGTTGAAAAAAAAAATTTATATAAATAAAAAGAGAAAAGAAAAAACCATATAAATTGTAATGGCAGGATTCTACTGACTGGTTATACTCACATTGTAATTAGTACTCATAAAATCATATGAATTTCACAATTACAAGGTAATATTTTTTTAAATCTCAAAGTCAAACATTTTCAAATTGATATTAATCCTGAACTTTTATTTGAGGAAACATTACAATTAGTTTTACCTACTAAGCACTTCAGCCATAAGTTTCTACCACAGCTACCAGACAGAAAACAGAAACCCCCAAAATTAGTCTACAGCCAATCCTCAATAGATCACTTGAATATGTGCTAGCTCCTGATATTCTCAGCATAGACCTGAAAGGTTTGGCTTACATAGAACCAAAAATTGGAAAGAGGGATCAAGAATAAAGAATAGAATGAATCATAAGAAAAAAAATACTGCATTAAAATAATTAAATCACAAAACAAAAAATTCCACCAAAGGACTGCTCAAGATCTGTCCAGATAGCAGGCACCCACCCAACCCACACAGTTACTTGGGAGATAAGGATTTTTATTCAGAATAGGAACAGCAAATTATTAACTAATGATTTTTTTTATTCGACTACTTAAATAAACATAAAAAACTTTCTTTCTTCCCAAAACAAAGGAACCACTCAAGAACACCTTCTCACATCCACTTCCTTATATGAGGAAGATTCTTAAAGGAATAACCTCACTCACATGTTATGTAGGGTGTGAAAATCCAACCAAATTATAATTATAAACACTCTCCAAAAACTGAGGTTGAAAGAAGAGTAAAAACAATTTTATACCTTCATAAGAATTCAATTTCATTGAACCACTAAAACAACATTATAATTTATAATATATGATCTTTTTTCTTATTTCATTATTGGTTTTGAACTATTTCTCTAAAAAAATTTTAGTTTTATTTAAATTACCTCTTCATAATGGCTTTTATATTTATTTATCTACATAATGATAATCAGATTTTCATAATTACTTTCATTATTATTTATTATTATTAATTATTTGTTATTATTATTTATTATAGATGAATCATATCATTTACTGAAGCATATACTTTATATATCTGGAAAGTTATATTCAAGAACATTTTTTAATGGGTCCAATAAAAAAACTTCTAATTTTTTTGATATGAAAAGAAAACATATCATTTACTGAAGCACGTAATTTATACATCTGGTAAATTATATTCAAGAACATTTTTTAATGGGTCCAATAAAAAAAGTCTAATTTTTTTGATTTAAAAAGAAGATATGCTCTGTTCAGCATTACAGATATTTCAGATCATCAACTTGAACAAGTTATTTGATACCTATTTAAAAAAAAAAAACTGTGTGTAAGTTCTGTAGTAAAGTAGTATGAAAATTAATCCAACACAAGGAATTTTTTGTTTATTTCTAATTGTGGCTACACTGCTTCACCACACCCATTCGTTAAGTTATCTGTGTAATGTGAGGTTATTGTTGTTTGGTTATTTAGCAACTTTCATGATATAACTAGTGTTTTGTGAAAGTTTATCTTATTTTTTGTTATAAAATCATATTTCCATTTTTTTTTTCTCTGTCTTGAATGTGTAATAATGGACATAACTCCAAAAAAGCATACAAAAATTGTTTCTCTTTCTGAACATACCAATATGACACAACAACAAATAGTTTCTGAGGGTGGTGTTGAACTATGGACAGTGAATGCTATTTTAAGACTGTTTAAAGAAACTGTTTTCTTTTCACCTCAGAAGAAAGGCAAATGTGACCATAAAAGAAAAATTACTCCAACAGAGGATTGGTTATTAGCAAGAAAAAGTAAACTTGATACAAAATTATCTACTGCAATTTAAATTGAGAATTAGCCACCAATGGAACAAATTTACAGGTGACAATTGTTTTGACGCTAACTTCTTGCAGCTGGACGGAAAGCTCATTAGCTAGCTAAAAAGCAGCTTTTAGCACTAGCAATTTGCAAAAAAAAAAAGGCTCTTATGAGTCTTTTCAGTTAAACATTACCAGAAAAAATGTTTTAGGATTGCTTCACATTTGAAGGTCCGTGTTCATTACTTCCAGTAGATGGTATGTTTAAAAGTTATGGATATATCAAAATTCCGAAGGATAGGGTTGTGACACAGCTTCAAAATAAATTACTACAAGGCAATGGAGTATTCCAACAAGATTTGGTGCTATGCCATACTGCCAAAAAACCGAACAAATTTTTCAAAGAATAAAACAAAGTGTTTCTCTGTGGTCAGGCAACACCTCATAATTAAACCAAATTGAAAATCTTTACCAACAGTCAAAAAATAACTCTCAAAAATGAATTGTACCACAAAAATAACCCTCATTAAAGCAATAATATTGGTATGGTTTCATGATGAAGAAATAAAAAAATGTTACAAGTGCACTACACATTTATCAATTCGATAAAAATCATGCACGTGAAGTGTTCAAGAATAAAGGAAGACATATTAATTATTACATATTCAGAAATTGTACAGGTATGATTTTTTTTTTTAATAAGATTACTTTTTATTAAGTAACATCTGTGTTCAGATTAATTTGCACATTACTTTTATGTCATCTACATCTCTCTAATAGAATCTTTATTGCACCTTGAATTCTGTACAATACACCACTTGAACCTTTTATATCTGCTAGTTATGTTATCAGGTAAATAAATATATAGATAATAAGTAGAAATAATAGTTAAATTGAACATGTTTAAAAAATATATATTTATTTCCCTTCCCTCTCGAATCACAGCCTTCCAATCATCTAATATCATAATTATATGTATATATAATTTTTTTTAATGTTTGAATATGATTGAAATTTATAAAATTGATAGTTTATTTCATTAATGACTCACAGGATTTTGTTATATGATCACAGCTGTTTAATAACAACCGTTTAACAATGTTTATCTCAGAATGGATGTATTACAAAACATTCAAAACTTCATGACTGATATCACAAAATGATACAGTTATTAATATTTAGACCACTAGTATTAATATGTATGTTATAGGGATACAGGTATAATCCTAGAATAAAGAACAGTCACCCTGATAAGAATTTTGCTGAAACAAAATCAAGTAAATGGCATCATCCCTCAAAATTTAATGAATTTGAAAATAAATTATATACAATAAATTTTTAATATAAAAATATTTGCCACAAAAACTTATTAATCTGAACATAAAAATCATATTAATATGATCTTCAATAAAAGATTTTAATACTTCAGGAAGGCACAGCGATTCTCTCCCCTGGGCTCTTCTGTAAAGGTTCAATCATTTTTAAAAACATTTTTTTAGTTTTATATAATTATTTTTTTTTACTTCATCTTTTCCCTCATAGACTGGTGAACTGAATTAACAAAGAGAACATGAATTTTTCCTTTACATAGTCTCTACCAGTCACTCATATGGGTTTAGTGAGCTTGGCATACTGATAAACTATTTAGGAGATGGAAGAAGGTAACATGATATCTCAACACCCTTCACATTTCCTGCTAAACCTGGGATGGGATTTTTTTTCTGAGTAATCTGTAAAACATATATGAGAATGGATTGAAGCATATTGTGACAAATATTGTAATCTGATAAAACCAGATTGAGATTGTAAGCATCTGGTCTATAGAACAGCATTTTCTAAACCATTTTTAAAACAGTTTCATAATACTGTTTTACATTTTGCTCTCTCCTTTGATGTATCATAATAAAAAGCTCTAATCCTAAAATCTGGAGCCATAGCATCAGAGCATCAGGTAAATAATATAAAGATCAACATAAGTCTGTCACAAAACTGCTTTTAATGACTATACAAATCTCATAATGTTTAATTTATTATTTTGTTTCTTTAATACAGACAAGTAATTTTTCAATAACATGGAAAATATCCTAAAACAAGTCATTTTTTTTAGGTGTCTGTAAAAAATTTCTTATCAGAAGAATGTACACAGGTATTTTATATTCATAATTTTACACATGCATCTATTTTTCTTACAAGGACAAGATTTGATAAATGAATGATCCAGCTACTTACTAGCTATCACTAAGACCAGCTATCATTACTTTTTGTAGATGCTCCTAATGTGTATTAGTCAGGGTTCATGTGAAAGCATTATCAGAATCAGAAAGTAGAAATTTAAAAGAATTTTGGCTGCATACTTCTATTAATGTTTGGTCATCAAAAAAAATTAGTAAACTTAATTTGAAATTATTATAAAATTTTTGTTATCAGGAGCAATTTTAACTTATCTCAAATCTTGGTGTTAAAGTCAAATTATGAAAATAAAAATACAAAAATAAAGTTCAACTTTTTAAAGTTTAAATTAAAAAATTCTTTCTTATAGAACATTCTGTAACGTGCAAATTGTTAGATAAATTATTAGTTAGTAATTTAAGTAAAGGAATATGAACAAGTTTATTTGTATGAAGTTAAATTGTTTATTTATTATCACATTAACAATAGATGTAAGCCTAATTACAGTTACTTTTTGATGAATTTTGTAACCTGAAAATGTCAAGCATGACTACAATCCAGTGCAGAACATTCTGGATGAGCGTCAAATATGCTACCACTCTATCATGGAGGATGATGGAGAAAATAAAAACAATATTTGATTTTCAATCAAATTAAAGAAGAAAAAATTTACAGCACAGAACATTACATAAAAGTAATTATTTAACAAAGTAAAAATACATAATTGTAATTAAAATTTAGATATTTTTCATTAGACTACGGTACATCTTTTCATCTTATTGATTTTATTTTATTTTCAGGAAATAGAACCTGCTTTTAAGTTGAATTTTAAAACCATTCTTCACACAACATAATCTGTTATCCATCACTGACAAAAATTATTTAAAACTAAAACTTTTGAAACACCAAAGTAACACATTTATTTTGTTTCAAAAGATCATATTTTTTAAAATAATATTTAAGTGAATATCATTTACTTTACAAAACCTGAAATGAACTTTCTTGTAAACACTAATTGTACTTGCTTATCTACTAGTGACTACAGTAATTTAAGTTTGACAAGTCAGACCTCTCAATAATCCTCTATAATGAAATTTGACTGATACCAGGGTTTGTGAAGGAAAATCAGTATTTGTATTTATTTTAAATAAGTTTTCATTACAAAACAAAAAATTATATCCATTTCTTTTAATCTTTAAAATATATAGATTCAGTATTTACGGAGCGAATATTGGGTACACCAGCAGAAAATTTTAAAGTATATGTAGAAGCAGATGCAACTCAGAGATCGAAACACATACCAAGTGGTTCACTATACATGATCCATGGACTGGCAGACATATCTGCACCTTATCAACACAGTGTAGCACTAGCACATTCGTTAACTCAGGAGGGCATCATGTACAGATATCAGGTAATTTAGAACAATTGTTTTAGTGTTTTTTTCACATTTTATTTTATTTTAATTAAAATTTTAATAACTAAAATAGTAGCAGACTTATCTTCATAAAAATTAAGAAATTCTCGTGGTAATATTAACTGTTATGTGTTAGAAAAAGAGTATAAAAGACAATTAGTAATTAATATTTGTTTTTGTACTTTGTCATAGGGACATTCATAAAAAACAAACAAATAAGAGAATGGTTACAGCAAAAAAAGCAATCATATTGTGATTCATAAAATAAGCATCTCGAGCCGATATAAGTATTTTTACAAAGTAACCAATCCAGAAGGCATTGAATTACGAAATATTTCCTAAAATATAGAGTTCATTTTACATATATATATATATATATATATCTTAAAGCAAAACTCAAAATCACACAACCAGGAATAAATTTGTATTATTAAATTTTTCTGTATTAATCATTTATTAAAGTAAGGCAATAAATATAAATACATTTAATCATTTTTTTTAATGCTCCCAGTAAGTTTAAGATGTAACATTTTCCAAGCAATAAATGAAAAAATTATTACCCTTTTGACTATCCTTATTGATTTCTTTTCTTATCAAAAAAAAAATAACAGAAAAAATAATTTATTAAACTTGACTGAATAATTACCTTAAACTAAATCCTATACTAATGTACTTACCCTTAAGGATAAATACCATAGAATATTCTGTGCTAAATATTTTGTAACACCTAGTTAAAAATATCTTAGATAAGAAATATTTTAGGATATTTGTATAATACTTTGTTTTTAAACACATTTAGAAATATACAATCTACCTCAGGAGTACAGGTTGAGAACAGTTCCATCTTTTTAATGTCGCATAAAAAAAAAAAACGGTTTATAGTTTCATCATATGTCAATTATATATGTCTTTTTCAATTATAGTGTCTTTTTCAAAAGAAAATTTATAATCTGGTGAATTGTGCTGGCTGGAATTAGAAAGTCTTACCACTTTAGAAAAAAAAATTAGTTAAATTATATTTATCACTCAATTAGTACGAAGGTATAATATTAACCACTAAACCAGCTTTAATTTTAGCTTCAATGAGTAAAGAACCTAAATTATTTTCATTATATTTTTGGTTTCAAATTATGATATTTATGATGGAACTTACAATAATGTTTAAGTTAGATTTCTCTACTCACTTCAAAGAGTTCTAATCAAATGGAGGTGTAAAGAATATTACAGAAAGTAATATAGAAAAATACTGTCAAGTACTAACAATAATTAAAAGCTAACAATAACAAAAGCTATTAGCTTTCATAAATTTCACCAGTTTGCAATCTTGACCGTACCATTTTATTTGCTAATTTTAGAATCTCCATCACAATCTCTTATAATAAACACTAGAGCATCTCCAGTGCCAGAGGTAATAAAAAAACCGTGCACTAACTTGTTTTGCCCAAGTATAACCAGCAAGACACAACTTCTTGATGATTACATTTATGCATCACTGATTTCCATCATAATACTACAATATTTTAATATATATTGTAATTTTTTGTATCATTCATAATAGGTAATGTTAAAAAATTGTAATTAGGTAATGTTTGTATTTTTTGTTAGTTTATGTAGTCATTTGACACAAGTTTTAAAAATGTGTTTCCCCATGCAAACAATGCATACAGAGTCACAAATTTAAAGATTTTATGTATGGCTTACAATGAAAAAAAATTTGATGATAGACAAATACTCAGTAAAACAATTTGAAATATGCAACCATGTTCACTTACACTCTAAGAAAGCCCCTCAATGTCCAGCAATTCAAATCACTTTATGCAAGAATCACACAATTCTAAACCTCCCTCCTTCTCCAACCATTCTAATCATTCCCTCTATCTTGATTAACCTACCCTATTCCGGAAAATACATTTTAAACTGAAGATTGTTAAGGTATTTTAACTTAAATTGAAGTTTGTTAAACTTCAGTAATGCAATAGAACACTGAGAAATAAACTCTAGTTATGAAAAGTGGCTCACCAGAAATTAACATGTTTGTTAATCATGACTAGTTACAACTACAACAGCATTATAGTAATTATTTAATTTTTAGTGAAATTATAGATCTTAGTTTAACACAGCATTAAGTATTTTTCAAGATGAAGAAAAATAATGTTCTTTGAGTGTACTCCATTCAATTCAAAAAACATAATCATCAAAACATCTGACACAATGATATTTCACTACATAGTTATCATTGAAACATGACTAATGAAATTCTCATAATAACGTAATTATTTTTAAATCTAATAAATGTATTGAATTTATATTTAAAGAAATACAATTTGTACAACAAAAATTTTGTATAAATTTTTATTTTCAGAGTTATGCAGATCAAGGACACGAATTATCAGGAGTCTTGGAGCATGTTTACAGTTCTATGGAAGAATACTTGAAGGAGTGCCTTAGCCTTGATGAAGATGAACATCAGCTATAGCCGACATAACAAAAATATGAAAACATTATGACATCAATAAAAACGATAATAATATTATGCGACAGACAAATAATAATTGTAATAATAACAACCATAACATCAATGAAGATCACTCCAGTACATAGATTTTTTAAATTATGCGAGTTTAAAATAATTTTTTTGTAAATTTATTTGTATTATTGTCTTAACAATAACCTGTAATACTTTCCAATTTTTTTATATCACAATATACTGTGATTAATCAGTTAATTATTTCCTTAAAAGACAACTCAATTTGTTTTTCTAATGTAGAATAGTATTAATTGATAGTTAAATGTAATTATTTATTACAAATAAATAGATCATTATAAAATCAAAATTCTTTACCATTTTTAACTAAAAATATTTTCACTAGGCCTAATTTGCCGAATATGAAAAGAGTTCACATTATGTAATTTTTTATCTTGTTGACACAATAAAATGGTGACTATTGCCTATTAACAATTTATTGCTTACAGATGATTGGATTCAGAATTTTATTAAACTACTAAGAAAAAAACATGTTAATATTAATTCTTTATTTAACCATGGTCAAACTTATGATTCGTTCACAGTCAAAATTAAGTCAACAATTTGAGTTTGATTGCATTTATTCATGGTCATAGAAATGAAACCAAAGAAGAATTTTTTAAATTTATTTTATCCACGTGTTTTAAAGTGATTCTATATTTACGATCTTAAGAATAAAGTACTTTTATTATGTAATCATGTAGGTTTTATACTGTATGTGACAATCGCATATATATATTTATGAATAATTAAATCAGAATACTGCTGTTTAGTTCTCTAATTACAGTGGTACCAGTTTTGATGTTATTAGAAGAACAACATCATAACATGTCATATAGTATGAGATTTGTTCTGTAAATGTTCACATAATTGTATTCTTTATCAGCTATTTGTGTTCATTTCACATTGTTCAAATGTACAGAGTAGAGGTTTTTTGTTCATTTTGTGTTATAATCTTTGTATGAATGAACTGTATCTACTCATATAGTTTGAATACATATTGTTAAAAAAAAAAGTTTAAAAATATTCACTATATAAACATGAAAATGTTTCATACTCTTTGATCACACACAAAATATTTTCACATAAAAATATCACTTATAACAATGCCAATCACAAACAAAAGGTGGAACAGCGCTCTTGGTTTGATTGAAAAAGCAAGTGAAACAAGGTTTAAGAAAGATCTTGTTATCAAAAAAAGGAAATCTTATATGTTTTTTATTTTTAGATTATGAACTATAGTTTAATATCAGAACATTAATATAAAAATTTATTCTTAATAATAATAAAAATATAATTTTCATATACTTCATTGCTGGTCCCCGTGTCATGAACAAGACGATTGTAGATTTGGACATTATATTAATCCCTTACTTTATATTATTTATTAGAAACAACATCATTAAATTGATTATATTATTAATCTTTGTCTAGGCAATGTAATTTGCTTTTTTTCCGAGAAATATGTTGTCTTATTTAATAGTTTTTGTTTTTGAATATTCTACTCATAAGTTTTATTTATTCTAGATAAAAATATCTAAGTATTTTGATACCTCTTAACAATTCATCTCAATTCCTTAATGATAATATTGGTACCTATATAATGTGAAGCTAAAACTACCATTGCTATCACCAGACAAAAATTATAAATATTGTATCAATGTTCAGAAACATCTAATCTGACACCGATCACAAACCTATCTGGAATAAACAATTGATGTTTATTAACTAATTGTTAAATTATATGTCATAATTTATGTACAAAACATTAACCCAGCTGCATATGACATGTTTTCTTATAACAAATTTAATTATAAGATAAAAATACTATGGTCTTAAAATAATCATGCTTGGGGGAATGTCAGCTGTTAAACCTTAAATTTAAATTTTACAGAAAATTTTTAGCACAGGAATTAAAATTTGATACATTACTAGAACAAAACAATGAATCTCTTTCTATAATCAAGTACTAACATGTATTTTTTTTAAGAATAAGCAGATCCAGAAAATATAAAAAAGCAAAATTCTAAAACTTAATAATCATTTAATAATTTACAGAGAGCACAGTACCTTTATTTATGATTTATCACAGTTTTTTTGTTTTCTTTTTTGAAAGAATGTATGAAATTGTACAATATTGAACTAATACAAAGAAAATAAGTTGAAATGTAGGGTAAGTTCAGTAACTGGTAAGTTAATGTACTATTACCAAAAACCATGATTATTCATTGTTTAATTTCACATAAATAATTTAAAAAAATAAAAAATGGTAAAGCAATTTTGATTCTTTATCTGATTACCATGTATATAGAAAAATTAAAAAATTAGATTAACTTAGATGCATTATGTACAAAAATAATTGTTTGTACTTAAATTTATGTAATAAGTAATTATTAGATTTAGTAAGAATTATTCATGAATTTTATACTTTGATACATTAAAAATTAATTACTAATTTAGTTCATGAATATAACGTATCATGAGTGTTTTATATGATGATAATAATAATAATAATTATTAATATTTGTACTGAAAGAAGTGCCCAGTAATTAATTTCTTTTTCAATTAATTATTATACCTAAACTTTAGTATTATGTAAAATGATATGTACTTATTGTATTATATAATAATTATTCATACATGGCTTTTATCAATAATAATAATTATTTTAATTAATTTTTATAATATATAATTAAAATGTTATAGATTTTAATGCTGTTAATCTAAAAGCAATATCAAACATATACTTTATATTTTGTTGAGAAGTTGTAAATAATACAATATCACAAAAACACATACACATACACACATCATTTATACAATACACATATAATTAACTTATTTACATGTAAGGGTTATTAATATATAATGCAAATTTTGGGGTCCTATCAACTCTCCTTCCACATTACTTATACACATTTTCACCTTCCCCTTCAGCACATACAATCCTGAGATATTTCATTTTAGAATAATAACCAATAACAAATTAAGAATTAATGTTCTAATAAGAATTATTACTTATAAATTACAATCAACTTCCTTTTATACGATCTTGCTTTAATTAGATCAAAATTAATTAAAGCCAGTACTAAAATAGTTTTATAAAAAAAAATAATAAACTCAATAAAAAAAGGTTATAATTTAATCTAACACTATCCTTTTCTGCAAACTAACCTGTGTTAATAACAACAAATCTTGTTAAGTAGTAGAATCCTATTGTCTCAGCAATATAAAATGGAATAATATAAAAAAATCTTAGTAAAAAAATATTATTTATATAATAATAATTGACAAATGTCAATTGTACTATGAAAACAGGAAGTCATTATATTAATATTCACCAATAATGACAAAAATTAATTACCAATGAAGACTTCTTATTTTTTTAAGCATGAAGAACCAACCTGGTTATCAACCTAACATAAAATAATGCAGGAATTTCTGTTGTATTTTTTAACTACCATCAAAAAAAAAAGAAGAAATGGTGAAAATTACCAAAAAGCTTGAATGAACAAAGAAAAATTGATCAAAGAAAATAAAAAATAAAGAAATATTTTAAAGGGATTTCCATGGAAAAGGTACTGATGATTGTAAAATGTCTATGATACATAAAAAAAAAAATACAAAAATAAACAATGGATAAATAAATAGCACATAATTATATCATGTATGTTGTAATATTACAGATAAGTCATTTATTATAAATAAGAAAGAATAATGTTTGATAAATGTATACAAAACAAAACTGACATGATCAAGGTGCAAGATTAAATGACTTCCACTTTTAAAAAATGATACAGCAAAAAAATAAATTGTAATTAAACAGACCAAACAGAAATTAAAGATTGTAACATTTCAATAAGTCTTCATCAATGAATGCCTGGAATAAATGATAAATCAAGTAAAAGATATTAGGTATGATTTTGTATTCATACAATTAGTAGAAAACTTAAAAAGTAAGATCTTCAAAAAGTTAACAGCCAAATAGAAAAATAATATAACTTAACAAATAGATAAAGTATATTTAATTTAAATAAAATATTTAAATATTAATTATTTCAGCTGTACAATAATAAATTAACAAACACATTTTTGGAGGATTAAAAAGAAAAAAAAAATCTATAAAATTTATTAAAAATATTTATTAATCAGGCCATCACTAATATAAACACACAAATGCTGCAAAGGTATAAGCAAGTTTGACTATGAATAGATATTTTTTTATATATTTGTTAAATACAATTTGAAAAGTTTGTCAATGTGCAGCAATATTTTTGGAATTCATGAATGAAGATCATATCTAGATGATCACATTAGAATTATTGATCTGTAGAAGTGCACATTATAGATATCATAGTCATCTTTTTAATCATTATTTTGATAAATAACTGTCTACAAACTTAACAAATCATTAAAATAGATTCCTATGATCAATAAATTAAAAAATTATATTAGTTGAAAATATTATAAAATTAATAATTATTACTGTTGTTATTCTTTAAAATGGAAGTTTTTGTAAATTAACTTGGTTCTTCAATGGTAAATTTTCTTGCAAATACATAGTAAAGTTTTGTTAAATAAAAACTTTAACTTCATTTACAGAACCTCACCGAACCTAAATTAAGATGACAAAAGAGTGGATTATGAAAAGAAAAACTTATCCACAGAGAAATCAGAGTTAAAACAACAACCTTACCTAACTAAATCTCAGTTTCAAACTAAACCTCAGTGCCTCTTCCAGGCAGCTGGTGCCAGTGTCCCTAAGAAGATCAACATTTTTATCCAGATAGTAGAAACAACACTCCAATGATGAATTTTTACTGACCCAAGTGCTTATATAATGAAAAATTATTTTTCATTAAAATCTTTAACCATCAAGATTTCTAAAAGAATGTTTTCCACTTCTGAAATTATGTACATATAAAATATCCAATGAAGAAACTGTTCAGGCAGACCCCAACTAAAGGTGAGACTGACACTCCTAGTGAATTCAGTATTTATTTTCTTTTAATTCTACTTTTTTCAATAATCAATAAGTTATAAACTACCCTTTTCTCAGTTTTATCAGATAAGCCTCTATAATGAAAATATCATGTATGATGTAATATTATAGATATAACTATAGAGTTAACTAAATTTTATAATAAATACAATTAACAATAGTAAATCAATAAACTAATGAACATAACAATGGTTTCAACTTCATGTAAAAATGTTGTTTCCCTCGGAGTTTAAAAAATAATATGTTGTCGGACAGTCTCTTTCTCTATGTATATGTCAATTCTGAATTTAAGAGTCCAAGGACTGGTATAGAAAGAATTTTTTATCACAATTCAATATGGTCTAAGATGATGTGAAATCTCATTAGTGAAGTGCCGTAAGACTTAAAAAGTGAAAAATCTCAGAACCTAGGTATTCTGAATGGATTATAACAAAAGTATATGGAATATGTTCCTAAGACCCAACAGAGAAAAAATTACATATTAAATATTTGCGCTTTTTAGTTTATAATAAAATTTGTTGCAAAACATGAAAAAATGAGTATATTGGTGTTTAATTGACATTATCTTTTAGATTTTTTTTTTTTAGTAAGTATGAAAAAAATGTAAAATAATTATTTTATCTTAAAATCAAAAAAATACAGATAAATTACAAAAAAGATTATTCGACTAATTTTTTACGTAATATTTGTTGCCTTGAAGCTAAGGAACCTTAAAAGTTGGTTAATAATATAAAAATCAAGGAAAATATTTTTTTAAATTGTACACTGAAGAAATTTTATTATAATTTAACATACTTATATTTATTATGTTTACAGCATTAAATATATAAAAGGAATAATTTTAATTTATTTCATTATCATCTTCATTCTCTCTTATGTGAACTATTGATGAATGATTTAAACAACAGCTGTTCCCATTGCATTCTAAACATGCAATTTTACAATACAAACTGCTTTTTCTACATTTATAAGCTGCACCACATCCTTTTCCACACATGCAAAAAATCATTTTTAGTACATTATCTGGAGTTGGTGTCTGAGTCATAGTAATAGGCTTTAAGGTATAATTTTCTCTATCTATTCCTACATCTCTGGTAAACTGTAATTTCCTAACCATAATTGAACTTGTACTCTTATATGTAAAACTTATACTCTTTTTAAATACTCAAAAGCTGCATTAGATGTAGGAGATAAAGATGATAACTGAACACTACTTTTTTTAGTAGTTGCTTTGATAAACATACTGTATCGTAACATAACTAAATTTTCAATTTATTTTGGTGTTGTATAATGAAAGTGCGAGTATATATGTAATTCCAGCTTGATAAATAGAACAAAACTTGTATGGGCATTTGCAAAAATTTTAGTGACATCATGTAAATTCTTTTTATTTTCAAATGATTAGGCAAATTTAGTTTTACCTCTATTGAAAAATCAAGAAGTTATATTGCAGCTAGTCACTGCATGTAAAAAAAGAATCTGTTCTCTACATGAGGCAATAATTTTCTAAAGATTTTGATGAAAACACTTTCTCACTGATTTTTTCCTTTGGTTGGTTTTCAAAAATAAATTTCACAGTCTTCAGGACTTCAAGCAATAAGTAAAACCAGAACATCAGTATCTTCAGAAACCATAACAACATTTAGTGATTCTAGATTAATTGCTGTTTCTAAAAATGTTATTTTCTGAGCATTTCTTTCAGTTCAGATCAATTAATCTCCTTTTATTGTTGTTATTGGCAAGGAACTTATTTTAAGTAATTTTTAAGTTCATATCTTCATTGAAAGTAATATCAGCTGATGCATTTTTCATAAAACACCAATTTCTTTCAGCTGATTTTGTACATTTTTTTTTTTTTTCACCTCTGGAATAACTGTTAGGTTATATCTTCAGAGGATGAGATGAACGAATTGTAGCGTGTGTGAAAAATGCCATGCCTGACC
>JAAAKQ030281161.1:0-10453 GCA_010016005.3 Zanna intricata | reverse complement strand
ATGAGATGAATGAATTGTAGCGTGTGTGAAAAATGCCATGCCTGACAGGGATTCGAACCCGGGACCTCCGGATGAAATGCCGTGACGCTACCACTCAGCCATGGAGGCCGGCATAGAATATATATCAATATCATGTAATATGTTTACTATAAAACTGTTTCAATATTCATACAAAATGATTGTAAACAAATCATAAGGATAAGCTTAAAAATGACTGTAAAAGCAAAGAGAATAAAGGGCAAGAATGAATAAATTTAATAATTAATTCAAGAAAGGAAACTTTAGGTAGAATGGTAACAAAAAAAAAAATATAATAATAATAAAGTTAATGCGTATACGGAAAAAATATAAACTTTCTAAAAAATTATAAAAGGAAACTGCATTACATCTCAGAACTAAATTAATAAAATGTAAAAAATACGAAGGAGAGTGAGTAAAAAACACATATAAAGTAGATTTATGTATAAAACAATAGAAGAAAACGTAAGAAAAATAAAACCAGAATATATTATTATCAGAGTTCTGAATTGAAATCTATCAATAAAGAAAGATAATAAAGCAAACAGATGTTTGGTAAATATAGAGGAACTATACTAAAAGTTTATCACATAAAATTTTAAATGAATTCATTGAATATCACACAGACTTACATAAGCAATGATAACTTTTATGAAACAGAAAGTCTACTATTATCAAATGGATCAAAGAATAAGAAAGATGTAAAATATTTTCACCTTCAAATCTTATCTTTTTGAAACAACAACTACTACTATTAAAATAATTCAGAATTTTATAACTTACAACACTTTGTAAAACCACAGTAAGAGTGACTACAGTAAGAGAGTGTTGGCTGAGCCGCCGCGACGTACATCGTCGCACCCCTTAAAAATCGAAATTCAAAATGGTTTTTGGATATTTATCTGAAGAATATTTGCAAGCTCAAATTGAACAAATATTTTGTTTAGTAGAATCGGAGTCGGAAATGGGAAAAAATCTTTAATCATTGTTCAAATTTTGTTACCTTTCTTCACCCCTTTCAAGGTTGAATTTCGAAAAATCCGAAAAACTCTTTATATATTTACATGAAAACTACACACACCGAATATCAAGTTCATAACTTCATTTGTTAACGAGAATTTAAAAGAATAATAAATTTCTTTGTTACTACATTTTAACACTTTAAACTCGGAATTTTAAAAACCTTTTTCTTAGTATACATTTACATCGTAAGAACAGGTACACATATTTTCATAAATTTATCTACAATAGTTTTTGCTGGGCGTAAATGAATCAGTCAGTCCAACAGAAGTTGCTTTATTTATGCACACACATGCTTTATGCACACACATACACACACCTCTCTCTCTCTATCTGCGTGCACGCGCGCGCGCGCGTGTGTGTGTGGTCTGTTTAAAACAAATCAATGATTTTATAAAAAATTCTGTAATAAAATAAATTTTGAAGATTTATTTTTCTAAATTAAAAAAATATATTTCAAATTGCTCCTTTCTGCATACAGGAAGCAGCAAGCTAATACGTATAATAAAATCTGTGTGTCCTACCTGATAGTGCACAAATGGGTTCATGACTATAAAGTTTACCTTTATAATTTATAAAGTAACTTAATTTGAACTTGTTTTGCTAAGATGCTGAATACAGTTTTGGATGATTCTAATTATCAATGAATTTTTTTAAAAGAGTAACTTTTATAAATAATTATTGAATGAAAACTGAAGGGGTGAAATGTAATTAAATAATTCCTGAAGAACATTCCCTCCCGATTAATTTCTTGAATTTTAGAAGTTTTCGTCACTGATATCTAAATACAGGAGTAAAAAGGGTTTCACTATCTTTATTGTCAGATTTTACATGAAAATCATATGATAATTACCACCATTCTGTTTTAAAATTGAAGATGGATTCAAGAAGGGGAGTAGAAATGTCAAACCTTTTTTGAAATAATTTCTTTTCGTATCTCTTAGATGGAACATCTAATTAAATTCAATTTTTTTTTTTTTTTAACATGAACCCATTATTATACATTTTTACTCCCTGAAAATTTATTATTTGTTCTTTATCTTACATCTTTACCTCTTCGACAAAATATAAACGGTCAATCGGATGAGTATCATCTTATTAATGCAGTTTAAATATTGATCTATAGAACTGCACCAAATAAGTTCAGATTATAAAACCAGTTACCTGAATTTTAATGCCTGTGATCCGGTTTACTACTGCCGTCGACATTAAATTTATGGCGCTGTTCAGAAATGTCGATCTGAGACCTGAAAAGCTCTGTAATTGGAATTACAGCCTGCGGTAAAGTAGTATAACCTCAGAAAAAAGTTATATTTATAATTTTTTTCATTTTGAAATATGATATAATAAAAGTTTAAACACGTTTAATTATAGCATGAAAACATTTATTAAACCGCAATATTTTCATTCCCCACGATTAAAGAACATAATAGTAACAATAATAAACATATTAAAATCCTTGATAAAACTACTAGTAAATCAATGATATATACAAATATTTCTAAAAGACAAGTTGTTAATAAATAAAAATTAGATTAAAGTTACAATTAATAGATAACTTATTTATTTAATACATTAGGTGATATCGTGACGGTCCAGATTCTGCGAGGTCGTCTAACAGGAAACCATGATTATCAACTGAATTAAGAAAGGAATTTATTGTATATTTTCGTAAATAAAAGGGAATAAATAAATGTATAATACACAAGTTATAAAAAACCATGAAAGTATGGGTAAGCGTGTATTTACATATACTGCCTTGAATTGTATATATAATTATGAATTGCACGATGATAAGGACAGAAGTAATACGTGAAGCCATATAAGTTTGTAATTTACTTTGTCTGGGATTATTTAATCATTGATAATAAAATCGAAATAGAGAATTTATATATACTTCTGCTCTAATAAATCTGGGACAGAAATTCAAATGTATTCAGTCGAAGACAATAAATTATTTAAATTAATTTATCATTCACTTTTTTTATTCCTCAATTAAATCTATTTTTCTGTTGAAGCTATAAAGATAAAGGTTAATCAGTTGATAATAATCTTGTGTAGATGGACACAAGAAATTCACATCTGAAAATGGCAAAACCATCCTACACTGGTATAATTAAAAAGTGAACGTGAAATTGTTTCTTCAGTACGATTAGTATACATGCCATTAGTCGTCATATAAATTGACGATGTAATGAACGTCATTATTCTCAGAGAAAACAACTTTGACTCCGGTGCAATCTTTCTTAAACGGAGGGGATGTACAGAGGTATTGAAATTTCATCAAGCCATAACTGGCAGACTGGACATGAAGTATTCCCCGTAATCTGTCTTCAACTGGTACGCGTTAGATACTTCACTACTTTATCTTTTACTCTATTTTTAAAGTTATAATTTGTTTCCGAGACAAATATTCTATTAACTGAACTGTATCGTACTTTTGAAAAATATTAAAAAGTGGAGGTATAGAGAAAATTCCTCCTCAAAAAATATTATTTAGAGAATCCGGTGTCTCTGAAAATAATGCTTACGAATTTTTAATACGTAAATTATTTTTGGCACTTCCTAAACCTTTTACAATCATTTTCGGTTAACAGCTCCGTTTGCTTTCGTTTTGCTTTCGTTTTAATGTTCATTTCATTTTTTTTTAATTCAATGAGCGAGGTCAGCATTTATTTATTTCAAAATGCCGACCTCTGAGGAAAAGTGATGGCATCTTCCTCTGTCATCCGGAAGATTCTCGATATCCTCTTTCAGTTCTAGCCAATTCAATTTCGGCAATTGAATTATACAGTTCAATTTCGGCTTTTAGTTTCATTTGTCATTTGCTAAAAAAAATCTATCTTCATAAAAAGTAACAAAATTTTACAAATATTCTGTAAAAATAAATAAATAATCAACAAATAAAAGCATCAATTTATAATTTTCATTTATACAGTTGAAGTTTTATTACTTTTAAAATACTGCGGTAATATTGATATAAAGATTTTTTCAACTCGAAATCATTATGTACTTTAGGTTGTAAAAGACTATTACAACGAAAATGTTGAAATAGATTATGAATCTTTTTGAGTATTCAAAGTCACTGTTTTTTTTTATCCAAATAAGGTAATCGTATTTATTTTCAAATATTACATTTCATTAATTCGTGTCTACTCTGCTGTCATAGTTTTTAGATTTTTTTTATCATGGTACACTAATGTCAAATATGTCGTTAGGTTTTTCAAATATTATCTTTATCGCCTTTATCTCCAGTAAGCTATTTATTTAAAATTGTTGCAATTATCTGGATTCTCCCAATTATTAATTCTTAATTATTATCATCCGCAAAGGATCAAAGATAAATTCAACGTATTGTTTCCTTCGAAAGTATTTTCAAATGTTAGATGGGTAGAGAGAAAAAGAGAGAGAGAGAGAGAAAATAAATGAGAGGGAGTGAGAAAGACAGAGAAAGGTCATCTAAAAAGAGATGTTATAATGACCAGAAAGCGTCACAATCTTTTTATCCGTCCATTACCGATTAAAAAAAAATTTTCAGTTCAAAATTTCTAACATTTCCATAAAATTTTACAATATTAACTTCCACCATAGTTTAATATTGTAAAATAGTTTACAATATTAAACTATTTTTCTTTCTGTTATATTACTATTATTTAAAAGCCATATATTCTGAGTTAAATCGAAAATCTAGTTTTACCCCCCAAAAAAAGTGGATGCCGGGTCCTTTCTCTTTTTTCTGTTTAGCCTCCGGAACAACAGTAAGGTATTACTTCAGAGGATGAATGAGGATGAAGATGATATGTATGAATGTAAATGAAGTGTAGTCTGGTGCAGTCTCAGGCGACCGTTTCTGAGATGTGTGATTAATTGAAACCCAATCACCAAAAAAACCGGTATATGCGATCTAGTATTCAGATCTATATAAAAGCTTTTACTAGGATTTGAACCTTAGAACTCTCGACTTCGAAATCAGCTGATTTGCGATGACGAATTTAACCACTAGACCAACTCGGTTGGTTGAATACCAGGTCCTACTCTGTTCTAAGTTGGGACAGGGCTGAAATTTCAAAATAAAATAAGTTTAAACGTTATATTACTTATATGTATGTCGAACAGTCAGTCGGTCTGTTTCTTGTGAAAGCAGATAAAAAACGACATGTATTAAGTAACTTGTTTTAATCTTAGATTATTATTACTAATACATTCACAAAAATTCAATTTTATATTTGTATTTTTTTTACCGATCAGCTATATTAAAATTTCCATCTCTACTTCTGTAGCTTAAACTAGATGGAAATACAATATTGCGTGAAGAAACCAGAAATGGAAATTTAAGTTATAACTTTTACAGTATTAAAACGTAAAAAAATGGTTTAGATTGATTCCAAGAGGCTAGTTTTAAAATTCTGTTCTTTGATTAAAAATTCTTTGAAAAGTATGAGAGTGTTAAGTATGAAAGTGTTTCTTTTCTTTAACGCATATTAAGAAGATAAAAATATTGTTTTTAATTACAGTCTATTTATGGAATTTAAAGAATTTATGAAAATTTTGAGTTGACTTTATTTAATTAAATTAAATAAATTAATAAATAATATAATTATATAATTAATATATTAAATTATATATAATTAATAAATTAATTTAATTAATTAAATAAAATAAATTCAACTCAAATAATTAAATTTTTTAAAAAGTAAAGTCGTATACTTTCGCTTTTTTTTAGTTCATGTACGTTTAGAAACGTACATGAACAACTTTGTAGGAAGAAGAATGTTGTTAATCATGCTCTACTCTATCTTTTATTTATTGTGATAACCGACACAAAAAAGTTCTATTCCATTCCTTCTTGACTGCAATCATATCGTTTTTAAACTCATATTCCATGCTTTCTCAAGCACCATTAATTTAACACATTTCTGGTCATCCCTTTTCTCTTTTATTGAAGGAAAAATGGATAAAAGAGAAAAAAGACTCTGAAAATACCTCTTTTAAGTAAACATTTAAGAAAACTGAATTTTTCGACCAAGATTTCTATATTAATAAATTTTAACAATTCACAATTTGCTATCTTCAGTTTGCTTGAGATGTTACCATTATCTGGTGTGCTTTCTTCCATAATTTCTCGTTCTGTCCAAGCTTATAAATCCGCGAGCCAGTTTTATCACGTCTACTTTCGCTATATCAATTCTTTTTTACCACTCTTAGTCATTTCCCATACCTCTGCTATATACTAGTCCCACAGTAGGCTTACTGTCGATTTTAATTGTGTGCGTGTGTGTCGGATTAGCGTAGACGATTAGTGTAGATTTCCCGTATGAGAATTTGATAGATTGAAACCGGCCGATCCAGTTATACAGTAACGGTAACGGCTTCTCTATACGGTGGCCTTGTCGGCCACCGATCTGTGTTGGTTCCTAATTAACGATACATCCAGCCTGATTCATGGAAACTAGATATATTCATTACATAATAGGAGTAAAATTAGATACTATTTAGATAAAACAGTTTTGTGAAAGCCGCAAAGTTTGGAAATAGTATAAAAAGCAGATTAGAGTAATTCAAATCTAAACTAATAATTAAATAATTATTTCGATATCAGTTATTTTGTTTAATTATTTTAAGAAGAACAGTTTAAAGAACAGTTAAACTGTGTTTAATTAACGGTTTAAACAAAAACAGATACATCCACCGACAGAATTTATCGACGTTTTTCTGTATTTTTTGGGAAATGTTTTTTTTAGAAAGCACTGGTTTTGTCAAAAATTAATAATTAAAAAATTACGGAGAAAATAAGGTGTTTTAATTGTGAATTCTTCTATTTGTTAATAGAAGAATAGAAACAACCTCTTTATTAACCGTATGTTTTTTTATGAGTTATTTGATAAGTTTAATTTAAAATAATTAAATGGAAAATATTCTGTTATGTGTCTACTCTTTTTTCACTTTTTAATTTTTTTTCTTACCGCAGACTATTGTAATTTATTAAAGCTATACGACCCAATCGTTTTCTTGGTCTCCCTAAATTACTTTTATCTCTTGAAATTTAGACCTTGGGGTAATTTCCTCAGTAATCATTAATACCCATCTTGTAAACAGACAAGATATTTGTTGTAATTTCTAATAAGATTTCGGAATCTAAATCAATTATTAATTAAATATGTAAAATAAACTCCCTATCTGTATTTATTTCTATATTGACGTATCTTATATCCTGAACATCTCATGATTTTATTTAAGCAAATTTACGAAAATGAGATCGCTTAAACTTCAAAATGAAAACAGATTTTCATTCTGTTTTCTGAATTCGTCTGCAAGGAATCACAGTCAACTATTGTTGAATAGTGTACATTCTCAAGAAATATTTACGTTCATCAGTATTTAAGAAGTAGTTGATTATTAAAGAAATTTATATTATAACTATAGATGTGAAAAAATACTTTAATAGCAGAATAAATTATTAGCATTTAATCTTTTAGATATGAAGATTGCACCTACTAGACTTTCACTATAAAAAAAAAATTTTACGGAACATTTAAAAATATTTTAATTGTAATATTACGTTTTATATTGTTGAATTAGTATTGTTGTAATACTATTGTTGTATTAAGTACTACAAGTGACTTTTACATTTTTTGGGCGACTGTTTAAAAAATAATTTACTTATGATTGTAAAAAAAAATCTGTTTCATGGCGCTCTACGCAAAATACATAGAAAAGATGGAATCGATTTGGCTTTCCAGAATTTTAACGTTTCCCTTTTTATTTAATTTTTAAAGTTAATATAATGGCTTAACTTAACATGATAAGTAATAATCTACAGAAAGTATAACTTGAAAAGTAATAGCTTGTAAGATAGCTTCAAATGAAACTGAAATTTCAAATAAATTCTACAAAAATTAGCTGTTATTAATATCATGTTATAATAGTGTATGAAATTATTTTACGCTTAGACTTTATTTTAATGAAATATTCTGTATATAAGTATTGGCAGTCACAATTTCATTATAATACAACTATGGATTACTAAGCTGTAAATTTGTTTGCAAACTGAAGGAACATTATTCTTAAATAAAAGGAGTAAGTAAAATCAATATATCACATACTTATCTCTTAATCAATGTAAACAAAATGAAAATATAAACCAGTATTTTGCGTAATCCTGGAAATAGAGACTTGTATTTAATGTGTGGCGTACATTTTGGGCTAGCACTTCTAATGATTCTCAAAGATCAGATTTCGTTCTATCTCAAATTCCTAATCCAAACCAACCAGTTTTCTTGCTTAAAATATCTCATAATATCAAGTATCTTGTGCATCTAGACTAAAATCTTTTATAAATCCGGATATTTCTTACACATTTATTTTCAGAAGTCTGGAGGATAAATGTTATTCAATTAGTATGTCTGGTTTTTTCGTTACGTATGTTGGTGCCCTGTAATAAGTAAATAAGATTAATTTTACATCGAATTTTTTTTTAACACCTTTAGAAACATTTCAAGAAATACTTCACAATAAATTTTATAAATTACACTAATTTTTTAATGTGACAAAAAAAATTTTTTAAATGTGTTTCTATTATCATATCATTTCTTGAATTGATTATTTTGCGTATATTACAGATCTGTAAATACAATTTTTCTATCATCCTTAATTTTAAATATATTATGCTTAAAAAAAAAATTAAGGGGAAATATAATTAAAATCTGGAAAATTTATAATTTTGCACAGCCATAGCTTCGTTACAATGATTTCGCTGATGCTTTTCTTTTTATAAATAGCCACAGACACATCCCGAATTAACGTCCAACAGTAATCTGATAGCATGTTAGTAATCCATTTCCCTTTAAAGCGGCTTTCCATCACCGAAACGTTCACTTACGTCTCCGAGGTTATCCGACAAAAAAATCAAGATGTGAGTGGAAGAAATTTTTTTCAAAGACATATTACATCCCATAGCTTTGAATCAAGTAAGCGGTTGATTAACAATTTCGTGGTAAATTTCGGTTTTTTGTTTGCCGAGAAACTTTAAAACTTTATGCAAACTCTTTAAATGAAGCCCAAGCAGCACTTTCTACATTCTTCAACAGTGAGTTAAATACATCATCTTTGACTAACACTCTATTTTGAGGACCAACAAATATTCCTTCTTTAATTTTTCCTTCACTTTACATTCGGAAATTTCTGCCTGATGTACAAAACTCCGGCACTATCCTTCTTCATTGCTTATAAAAAATTATTCTTTAGTCGTAGCTTGATATGGAGAGGAAGTAAAAATATTTTTTTTGGTTCAACTAAAGACTCATGAATAATATTTTTTCCATTTGGAGGTAAGTTGTCTCGTTTCTTCTACTTTTTGGTAACATAATGTTAACCTCTAGTTCGGCTGTCCCATTCGCAAAGAAAACACATTTACTTAGTATAGCCTAACTGTATACCTAATAAATAGCTATAACTTTAAATTACAATATATGTTCCAGCTATGTGCTTTATAACTTATTTTTTTAGGAATGTCTTTCATTACATCGGAGGTCTCTTTCTAATTAATACCATAAGTGATTGGTATCGAAGGATATTTGTTACCATTGTGTAGTAGAACCACTTTTAAACTATACTAGGACAAATCGATGAAAAGGCGTCAGTCCTCAGGTTTATGAACTTGTCCTAAGTGTAACATAAGTTCATCAATATTTGTGCAATAAACTAAATTATTTTCATCAATAAGGTACTGAGAAATTTCTTTTTATTAGCTTCGAATGCTTGAAACTTTTGTATTTTTTAAAAGCAAATTCCAAAACTGCTGTCTTGATCCTAACCGTTCAGCTTGATTTTTTGATAACTTTAAATCCCTAACCAAGTCATTTGATTCATCTTTGTGATTTAAGGTGTGGCTTAAGGAAAGATAATTCAAAATCAATATCATTGTTGTCTTCTTCAATATGCCCGATTCTTCATCGCTCTTTTCGAAATATACATTCACAGGTGGCTCAGGAACTGGAATAATTTCACTGTGAGGTATAGGCCTGATTGCAGATTGCAATGAAGGATATTTCACAATATGTTTAGATTTTTTAGAAAGTCCAGACACACTTGTTAAACAAAAGTAACAATCGATTATATGAACCTTTGGTTCACGCCAATCATAAGTACATCAAATGACAAAGCCTTCCGTGCACCTTTCAGGCATCCTCTTAAATGCACAGAACAGTTAGTGCGCACTATATGAACCTCTTATCCTGTTCACCAATTTTACAGTAAAAGTTCAAATGATATGCTTTTTTAATCAAAGATGTAATATTTTTTCTATTTGATTTTATGGTAAACTCGCGACATACATAAAAAAAAGGTATCCACGTCATTTAGATAACTTCGCGGCATTATGACACTGCACTATTAACCAACAGCAATAAGACTGAAC
>JAAAKQ030281150.1:0-10453 GCA_010016005.3 Zanna intricata | reverse complement strand
GAACCTTAGAACTGTCGACTTCGAAATCAGCTGATTTGCGATGTCGCGTTAACCACTAGACCAACCCGGTGGGTTTATTCACCACTTTTTAGTTAAATTCAAAATTACACCTCTACTTTAAAATAAATAAATATTTATAATTGTTTATGAGATGTATTATTGGTTATGGGATAATTTAGAATAATAATGCCTATTACTATTCTTCTTTTCAACGTACTTACTTAATGCAAAATAATACACTATAATTCACTTTCTAAGTTATAGTACGTAATACTATTCAAATATTTCTGTGCTTCCGCGTCTACTAATGCGTTTCCCAAACTATCAACACTTTTTTGACAGATATTCCCACAGTTTACTTCATTTATATGTTATGTATATACTTTCGCATGACTTCATTGTAATTAAAATTTGCTTTCATTGTTGTTTAATCTAGTAGATTTCTTTACCATGACTTCGTAACACGAAAGGACGTAAGACTTGTTACCTGAATATCAGTGGTAGAAATATTTTTTTTTTATATTGCCATTTTAAATAAAAGATTATTATAGTTTTCAACACAAAGTTATCGTATTATGTATTCGCTAATAACCTAATTTCTTGTTTAGTTAGTAGTGGATGTAACTGCGAAAAGAGGATATACTACATTCTATCACGTCAATATTTTAAACGAATAGGCGTTGGTGTATCGTAAAAAATATTAATCTAATTAATTTGGTTCATTTTCTTGAGCTTATCATATAAATTATGTAATTATAGTTCTATTTTTTAAATTATATATTTCCTTTATAATTATTTCAGAGATAATTACTTTTCCGTAATTATATGAGTCCTCTACTATATGATAATAGTATCAATACTTGAATACTATTCGAGTTTTCTCTTTGTCGATGTGTTTAGACCTTAATAACTCATTTCACAATTACGATATATCATCGAAGGTATTCTACATTATTCCCTCCCAACAATTTTCTGTTAACCTTTGAAATTTTATTTAATTCTCCAATTTCGATTTAAAAAATTGAAGGAAATTATGAAAAGTACATTTTTCACTACATTTTAGTTAAATTCAAAATTACGCCTCTACTTTAAAATAAATATATATATATATATATATACCGAGTGATATTAGTACGTAAACAACTTTATACTACATGTCTGAAAGATATTTAGAGGTAGAAAAAAATCGGGTTCTACATAGTTAAAAAATTTTAATTTTTGTCCGCAATCTTGGATTCGACGTATTGAATCAAACTTTTTTTTTTTTGTTAAATAGGAAGGACATGACACATTTCGATTTAAAATTTTGCAAGAAAAAACAACAGTAAAACCCGTTTTTCTATTAATGCTTTAGTTATCGGGCTATACCAATTCAAAGTTGCAATGACAGAAATAATAAAACTAGTAAAACGGGCTGCATGAAAAACTTTTATTGCATTTTACAATCATAATGTATACAATATATACAAAATTCGAACTTTAAACAGTGCTGTTATACAGAGGAGTCCAAAAAAATGTTTATTCACTCTTTGTAATTAAACAATATCTAAAGAAAAAGATTTACACCCACTAATCTAACGTGTAGTGTAGTGTATGATATTAAATTTGTCGTGGTAGGCGGAGCTGGCAAATTATGCTGCGCATGCGCGGATGTTTGATGGTGGAACGAACCAGTCATATTAGCCAGTGCAACAGAAAACAGTCGAGTAGCAACAATGGCTGATGTTCGCCTTATAGACGCAAGACTGTACTGAAGTGGTACTGGAAGTATGAAAACATTCACGAGATACAACGGCAGTGGCAGGGAGAGTTTGGAACACTGCCATCAACACGTTAAACAGTGGCCCCGCTCATAAACAGGAACAAGTCCGGCGTTCAGTGCTACAGTGTTGCAAAATTTCCCCCGATCACAACAAAAATCAGCGAACCAAGGAGCCTGCAAAAGTGGGGTAAGCCGGTCATGTACAAGACGCATTCTGAAGTGGGAAGTGTACATTTCAAGATTATTATACGTGATGAATGAGGAGACCCAGAGTACTGTTAAAGGTTTCAGCATATACTTGGCGAGGATGAGGAATTTGCGGGGAAGTTTTTGTAGACTGACGAGACGCAATTCAAACTTAACAGTACTGTGAACCGCAACAATTGTGAATCTACCGGGGGTTGTTGTGTGGTTTTGTCTATAGGTTAAATTTAAACACCCACCGTACATCAAATTTTGACACAATTTGGACATGCGAAAGGTTTGTACGAAATTGGTACCGAAAAACCTCACAACGGAACAGAAGGACAATCGAAGAAATTTGTGCATTGATCTTCTTGAGAGGATTGACAGTGACCAAGAATTCTTCAATCGTGTGATCACAGGTGATGAATCCTGGATATTTGAGTACGATCCTGAAACAAAGCAGTAAAGCGAAGAGTGGCATTCTGTCATCTCCTTGACCGAAATAATGTGGAATGAGCAAATCAAAGATCAAAACCATGCTGATTTGCTTTTTTGACAGTAAGG
Organism: Zanna intricata; assembly: GCA_010016005.3. Classification (NCBI taxonomy): domain Eukaryota; kingdom Metazoa; phylum Arthropoda; class Insecta; order Hemiptera; family Fulgoridae; genus Zanna; species Zanna intricata. The sequence goes on along the minus strand of JAAAKQ030281150.1, from coordinate 7,941 downwards.
GTATCGTGCATAAAGAATTTATTCCTCCAGGACAAGTCCTGGTTGACCAATTGTTTTACAAAGGTGTCCTTGAAAGGCTCAAAAAAAGAGTGATTCGCGTGAGACCAAATATTGCAGACAAATGGATGCTTCATCATGATAATGCCCCGTGGAACACGGCCATTTCTATCACGGAATTTTTGACCTCAAAATGCGTTCGTACGGTTCCTCACCCCCTATTTACCTGATTTGAGTCCTTGTGACTTTTCCTTTTCCCGAAATTGAAATGTGTCTTAAAAGGACATCATTTTGGAACTCTGGAAAACATTCAAAAGACTGTGACCGACCACTTAAAAGCCCTACCAGTTGAAGCCTTCCAGCGCTGCTACCAGGAGTGGAACCAACGACTCCACCGGTGTTTAGCTGCCCAAGGGAACTACTTTGAAGCGGATAATATTGTTGTTTCAAAAAAAATAAAAAACCTTTGGTAAGTAAAAAGTCAGTCTCATTATTTTTCTCACACACCTCGTATATACACACATGAGATGTGGCTAGAAAATAACGGGACTGATTTTTTTAAAGAGTAACATCGCGAGCCTCAAAGTCAAACGCCACACTGTCGAGTCGCCTGACATCCCCCTTTATATTCCAGCCGATGTGAAGACCGCAGCCTGCTCAGTCGGGCCACAGCCTTCGCTTGTGTCGTATCGTGTACCAGCCGCTCGTCGTAGGCGTTTTAATAGAGCAACGTGTTAATGTGAAATTTTTAGTGAAACACGGTAAGTCCGCAACAGAGATCTATTCTCTTACAACAAGCGTGCGGTGATAAAGATGTTTCACGCACACGGGTTTCTGAGTGGCATAAACGATTCAAAGAAGGACGGGAAAAAATAGAAGATGATCCGCATCCAGGACGTCCTTCCACTTCGAAAATTGGCGAAAATATTGAAAAAAAAAAAAAGCACTCTCATCCGTGCTGAAGGTCAAACAGTGAATAAGGAATATTATCTTGAATTTCTAACTACTCTCCGTGATCGAGTAAATAGAAAGCGATTTGAGTTGTGGAAGAACAAATCATGGACTCTTCATCAGGACAACGCTCCAGCGCACACTATACTGATCGTTAGTATATATTCTTCTATTAGAAGAATAAAATAAGACAGTACTTGATTGTTTATGAAGCGAGTTGCTTAACTTAAAACTAATAGTGATAGAAACTATTATTATATATTGTTTATTATTCTAAATTTATTGCGTGTATTAATTAAAATAGACTTAATTTACTTATTTTACTATTGCCCAATTTACCTTACTTTGGTTTATGAGGGCTTGATAGATGTCTATAACTTTTCTACTTTTACCTCAGAGTAGATTAATTTCTCTTTTTTTTTTCATTTTTCGTGAAACTTATTATAATTTAAATCTTATTTATGTTTCGATTTATAAAAAAACAAATATTTACTTCATGTAATGAAGCATACTATTGTATATATAGTAGATATACTGCCAAATGATGTAAAGCGCTGAGAGCTTTGATACCGCCCTTATTGCTTTCTTTCCATTTCCGTATTCACACACCGTGTGTAATTTTGTAGTTATCGTATCGTTAATACAATACAATTCGATTCTTACAAAATATTAATTGGCCATCCTGAGATAAAATTCTAGTATATCATTATTATAGTTCACACTAACCCTATAGTAATTTAATTAGTATGCTTTCATCCTCAAATTCTCGTTACTAGCGTAACAACAATGAATGACTGACTGACTGACTTTTTCTATGTACTTTTACAAATTTTGACTCCATCTCAAATATATTGCCATTTCTGATAACGTAAAAATAACAATTCTGTTCACTGATGCTAGAATGTAAAAGGTATATTTGTTAGCCTTCATGGTTATGAAACTGAATAAATTAATTTAGTATTTTTTAACATTTTTTAAGGTTATTAAATCATTTCTTTAATCAACGTCATTGAGAGTTAACATTGTTAACTTAATAAGGGTATGATTTAAAAGGTACTGCAAACCTAATACACGTCGAGAGAGCTGAATTACTTTTGAAACAAATTGTTTTAAATAATAATGAAAATTTAGTGTTGTGTGTTATCCTTAACAACTGAATTATGATCTTCGAAGTTAATAAATAAAACCCTTAGTTTGTATATATTTAAATCTGGTTGTACTGAAAAAATATTTTTCTCTTAGTTGATGCAAATTATTCCCTTAGATGAGTACCGTAACTGTTCAAAGCTCCTTAATATTTTACCATAAAATAAAATGTAATTTGGTAGAATATTTAAAAAATATTATTTTCCTTAATAATTCTCATTTACGTAATTGTGTATATTGTGTATAACATTTTATTTTCTTTTATGAACATATCTTCTTTTTTTTTTTACAGGTGCACTGATGGTATCGTGTTCGTTTTAGATAGTGTTGATGTTGAAAGAATGGAAGAAGCTAAAATGGAATTGGTAAGAACAGCAAGATCTCCTGACAATGCCGGTGTACCGATCCTTATTTTAGCTAATAAACAAGATTTGCCTGGAGCTAGAGAACCAAAAGAACTTGAAAAATTATTAGGCCTACAAGAATTAGCCGGTGCCGGTACAAGTTCACCTCAAGGGCATATGTGGCATGTACAACCTGCGTGTGCGATTACTGGTGACGGTTTACACGAAGGTATGGAGGCTTTATATGAAATGATATTGAAAAGGCGTAAATTGGCTAAGTTATGTAAAAAGAAAGCTAGATAACTGTGTGATCAATAATAGAACTTCCGTATTTTATAAAAAAAATTACTATAGTATCGATACGACTGCCGCGCTACGATGCCTAGTGGATTTATTTTTCATTAAGGAAAAGCTATATATTCTATTATTACCGCCGCATAGTATAAATTAATAAATATTATAAAACCAACGATGGTATCTTTATATATAAACGACTTATATAGATTCTGATAATAAAATGTATGGACTTTTTATATTAAGAGAAAAAAATTCAATAAACTGTTTACTTTAAGACTTTCTGAATAATTATGTAGAGACTATGTTCTGGATAGACGTTCATTGAAAAGTGGTGCTTTATTCATTCTTTAATTACAACCTAACTTGGTTTTTTTGTTGATTATCTATCGTATATATTCAGTTACCATAAAATCTACAGAATTTAATTAAACCAGATCCGGTTCGTGGATGAATGAAAAATCTTAGTGTAATATCATATACTATTGATATCATTTAGAAGGTCGGTATGGTATGTAAATGAAATAAATTATTATAATTGAAATAATAAGCTGAATATTACAATTAATATTTGTTTTATTGATAATGTCAACATAATACAGATCAGTATTGTAATACATATTACAAGTGTTAATGAATACAGTATATTAAGGAAGGAAAGCTAAGACAACGTGATGATAAGGTGCTGCGCCCGTTACCATAGTAGCACCTCCTCCACCGCTTTTTATATTCTTCTTACCCTGGACACGTCTCTATAAGTTATGACCGTAGTGTATGTATACATTGTTACATATTGAAGAACTGTTAGTATACATTGAGTAATAATTTATAATAAATATCATTTGGACCGTATTAATGAAATTTAGTGTGTTTGTTACCAGTCTATAAATAGTATATGTATAAAAATCTATTTATTAACTACTCAATATTTAAACAAAACTATGTGTGGATATCACACTGAACTGATTATATGTTTTATTTTTTAAATATGTATTATGTTAAAATGTGTTTAATTTGTTACTGGGATTTTTTTTTTTGTGTTACTTTGTTAATTTTTATAGAAGACATTTATTGTGTTCAGTAAATATTTTCCTATGAAATAATATTTATTCTTTTCTTTTTTCTGTTAATTATAAGAGATAAGTCATGTACATTTTATCTTGACATAAACAGCACATGAAGTTTTTATGTATTTTATTTTAAACAGTTTCTTTAATTCGATCACTTTTTTCTCACAATATTGTGATAATCGTTGTAGTGTAATTGTGTTTACTGTTAAATGTTAAACGTAATTATGTAATATGTTACTGTAAACTTCTCCAGAAATACGAGAAAAATTTTTTATGTACTTTAACATTTAAATAGTGTTACATAAAATGACTAGCAGTTTTTCGTTTAAGATGCTATGTCATAAGTTGAACAACCTGAAGTTTATATTACGTGTAATTTTAATATTACTTTTTAATTTTTTTTTTTCTTATTATATATATTTAAATAAACGTGTGAAGTTATTTATTTATTTAGGATATTCTGGATAAATGTTTTAACATGTAAATATTAATGAAGTCTACTACTCTCTAAGAGTTCATTTTTTAATTAGGTCAAAATTTTTCCTATACGCACAGTTCTCTCCCTCAGGTTTCACGGTTAATAGGGCATTCTTATTGGAATTTGATCCATTATTTTATAGTTAAACAGTGATAAGAATAATACTTAAGAAAAAATAACGACCCAGGTAATAGAAAATTACTTTTCTCCCATTTATTTATGTTTTGATAAATAGTAACAATTTGAAAATTGATGATAATTCCTGTCGGTTATTTATGAAAAGTTATCATTTATTCTGTTCTAAATTATTCTGCATAAAATCATAATTTGTTTCAAAATAAGTAAATTGATTATGATTTTAAAAAAATTATTTTGTATGTGATAAAGGAATTACAATTATCTTTTTTAACTTATGAAATATGATGACCAATTTTAATATTTTTGCTAGAAGAATTTCTTAATATTCCTTTAGATTTTTCAATATTAAAAATTTTTCTTTATATTTCTTAAAATAAAATCAGTATTCTTTCGTAAATAGTTAACTAAAGAATTATTACTACAAAGGTTAGGTCATAAGAGAATAAGGTTAGACATGAGAAATTGATATCTAGGATTAAGGAACAATTGAATAGATTATACGATAAATTGAAACTTGAAAAATTGATTCGGATATTGTATTACGTGTCATTAAGATACAACTGTAAGATAAGAATAATGTAAAAGGAATTATAATTATGTTATAAAACGAACATAAGAAACCTCAGTCAGTGATTTCTGATAGTTGGAGCGGAACGCAATTGTTTCGGAGGATGCTTCATTCCCCTACATATCAAACTTGGGCATTTTTCTCTTGCTTTTGTCTCATTCTAATTATTGGTTAATTCATTTTTAGTAACGGGTATAGTTTATTTTTATTTTATTTTATTTTATTTTTAAATCAACGGAGTTTGCGATTGACTACCCATACTCCGTTTGTTCTAGGTTGTAAGCCTTTTAAATTTAATGGGGGTTATTCTTCGGGAGAGTTGTCCTTCATCATGATGGTTATGAAATTAGTAAACTGTTCTAGCCATGCTTATTTGAAATGCATACTAACGTTTTCCTATATCTTCCTCTAAGTTTCTGTAACTTTTCCTGACATAACCACAGTATTTATGATTTAATTTCCTTAAAATGAGTAGAAACATACAACTAAAAATTATTATTTAATTTTAAAATAAAATAATTTTGCATTTTTTTAAGGAAGATTACTTATGTGTTCTTTTAAATAATAATCAGCGTTTTACAAATAAAGACTAATTTATTGTAGAAAGAATTGCGTCAGCAAGAGAGAATCTTGTTGAAAGAGATTTAAAATTATTTCCTTTTCATATAAATTATTTATATATCTTGACTCCTAAATATGACGTAAGTCTTCCTTCTTTCTTTTTTAAAATGATGTGCTGTTTAGAATGTACAATAATAATTGTGTTAAAATTTTATATATATAAATTAATTATGAAAGACATAATAATCATTAAATGTAAGAAAATATTATGTGCTTTATGATTTAGTTTGATATTGAAAATTGTAAAATATGACCATGAATAGAATATATTATGTACAAATGGTAATAATTGTAAATATGTTTAATTATGTTAATATTGTACAGTGTAACTTAAAGAGATGTTTATATATTATTATAATTTAATAGTTGTATTGTAATGTTTATATAATAAATATTATTGACATAATTCTCAAACAGTATTTTTAAAAAAAATCTTTTCATAAAAATATCATTTTTATTTTTAATTGATATTTAATATTTTTTAAAAATATTGTTTTATATAAAAGGAAGTAAAAATAAAAATTTCAATTATTATTTTTTTATTTTTATGTAACAGTTTGATATTGGCCTACGAAATTATTATTTTATTCGTCTCAGATATATATATATATATATATATACATATATTTTTTTTTTTAGCTTCTAAATAAGAAAAAATTATAATTTGACTATAAATAAAATTGAGTTTACCAAATAAACATTAATTTGGAAAATTATTTGATAAACCTTAATTTTTTTTATCGTGCGCGTGCACGTGATTATTTTAAATAGATATTAACTAATATATCAGTTAAAGTATTTTAATAATATTATTTATTTAGTTGATGAATTTTGTATCAAAATTAATTAGCTTAAATACGATAATTTGAAATAAATATTAAATGTTTAAGATTTGGGAATTTAAAATAAATGCATATAAAAAGTCATCAATACCCTAATAATGTACAGCGTATGTATATTTAATAAAAATTCAGTTTTAAAATAAATACTATTTTAGATACATATCTTTAAACTGAATCAATAAATTAGTATCAGAATTTTATATCATTTGCCAACACTAATAATATTTTGTATAACTTATATTTACCAGTTTAAAAAAAAATTATATATTCCCGGTCACACCTACATTTGGTGCTTAGATGTAGTTATATTTCGTTTTTTCTTTTTATTTTTATCAAATGCCTTTAAACAATCTGGACGAAAACCTGAAGAAGATTAGAATTATTTCATAGAAAACCTGTTTCAAAATTGCCTTCCAATTTTAAAAGAAGTAATTATAGAGGTTCTGATGGACGTCGCTTCCAACTGTAACGCTGAAGATATTACAGTGTTTTAAATAAAACCCAGAATTCTCTTCCATTAATTAACTTCGATTTACGTCTATACGTTGTATTGAAATTCATATTTTACAGGGCATGAATTATATAAAAATTCAGTTACTCAAGAATAAAGGGAATAATCCAAGATTACACAATAAGATTGATCTTACTCATTACAAAATAAAAAATATTTTTCCATACAGTATCGAATTTCTGATTATGACCTGTGTTCTCCGTTTATTTAAGTTATAATCAGATGTAAAAAAAAAAAAAAAAAAGTCATGTATGGATGGGTATACACTAAAATTATTACACGTCTAAGTTAGCGGTTTAACTAGAACTTATTACATTTTTTTCTATAAAAAGTGGTACAGTCGCTTTCACGATAGCTATACGGTTACATTTTATCGTAATCTTTATTATATATAATTAAAATCTTTATTTTTAATATACTTTTTTTTGCTGATTGTATTAGCCACATTGACGATATTTTTAACATTATTTGAATTTGGTTGGTAAATTATTATAACTTTCATTAAAATAAAGAAAATATTAATTCAATAATAATTGCAGTACAATTTATATTTAATCAGGTAATTTTTAAATAAATACTTTAATAAAACTGGTATACTTAAAAAAAAGATATATATATATAATAATTTATAATTAAATGAGAAACAAATGAATAGAATTGAAAACCACACAAAAAAAAAGTCACGAGAAAATTCTTTTAATTTCAAATTCAGATAACAAGTTCGATTCACGAATCATTGACCTAGCTGTTTCTTTGTCAAGTAATAATACAAATGTTTCATATTACTTGCAAATTGCGGTGAATTACGAATGATTTTTGGAAGTTTTATATGATACTAATTGTTCTTAAAGAATTATGCATCTTCTCTCCCTCTCCCTCTCTCTCTCTCTCTCTCTCTCTCTCTCTCTCTCTCTCTCTCTCTCTCTCTCTCCATCTCTGTCTATATTCTTTATTTTTTCTTTTTTTTTTTTTTTTTTTTTT
>JAAAKQ030281139.1:0-10453 GCA_010016005.3 Zanna intricata | reverse complement strand
GATGTAAGTTTTAGTGATTAATTTTATTTATTTTTATATATTAGTTTTAATTTTATTTTTAATCCGGGCGATAATAATGTCTAACGTTGTTCGCCCAAAAAAAAAAAAAAAGAAAAAAAAAAAAGTTTCTTATTCAGGTTACTATAAAGCCTGAATACGTTAATTATTAATTTATCAGTATTATTCTCACATTCATGAGGATAACATGCAATGTGAGTCCAGGGGGTGGAGCCCTCTGTGTAGATGAGATTGGCGACCGAAGCAGGCTCAGCGGTTTTCCATGGCACCAGTCCCCCTGGAAAATTGGAAATGGCGAGCGAATTGAGCTACTAGATCATGGGCTAGGACCTTTGGCCCCGAGAAATCCCTGAGTCGGCTCCGGGATTCGCCTGGGCTGACCGAGTCCAGAGGTGTTCAGGTTCTGGCTAGACGGGCCGCAAGTATATTTTATATATATATATATATATTTGTCTTGTAAAATAAATATACAGTTATTTTGGCCAACTTACCTTAATTTAGCATTCGCTGCTCGATTAGGATGTTGAGAGATTGACAATTTTTAGAATGTTTATATATTTACAGTTTATTGGTTTATAAACATAATTGAAACCAAACAAATCAGTATTAATGACAATAGTGATAATAATAATAATAATAATGATAATAATTCTAATATTATATTAATAATAAGTGACAATAAAAAAACATCTCACATTAATAATTAGAATGACAATAATGGCAACAGTGAACAATAATAATATTAAATGTAAATAACAAAAAAATAATCATAAATGTCAATCAAAATAATAAACAGAGATTACATACAAACAATATAATATATAACATAATAAAAACAGTAAACAATCATAATATCACAATCAAGTAGTCACAAATGTCAGTAGTAATAATAAATAGAGATTTCACACGAGAGTTAAAAGTAATCGTCAGGATTTATTCCGGTGGATAAATAGAAAACCAGAATTTAGACTCATTAATAAAAGATATATCTTTTAAGTACTAGTCTTGTTTTAACAAATAATAGTACACTAAAGTTCTTCCGTTGGCAAATACCTTTGCTGTTTAAAAATAAAACTACCCTAACAGTTTATGAATGAAATTTAGTACGTTATCCCTTTCACTTATAGTTTTACAGTAACTCACCGATAGTAATTTTTGTGGCGTCACCTTAATCGTAACGAACTTAATTCCTTCTCCTTCTACTTCCTTCCTTCATTCCTTCTCCTTCCTTGTCTTCTCTGAAGAATGCTCTCGCTGACTGACGCCTTACACTCTCTTTTCGCAGACTCACATCGCAGACTCTCCTCGCTTGATTGACGTCGTAACGTCTGGCCGGACTGGTTCGCAAAACTCACATCGATGAACTGATTTTTGAATTGTTTACCTTGTCGTATTTATACTTCTATTTTCTTTACCTGACGGACTGGACTGTCCCAACTTAAAGCTTGAGAACGATCGACCGAGTCTGGTCGTTCTCTTGCATCCCTTAACTTGGTCCGGTGACTCTTCTCACGGTACAAACGTTTGTTCATTGTATGTCAGCGGGCAGTAAAAATACGATTGTGCTAAGCGAACTGTTACTTTTACTAAAAGTGTTTATTTTAGTCTCTTTGTGGATTCCTTCAATTATTAATTTGGTACTACTTTCGTAATAATTAGTAGGAATCCATTATCAGGCCCGCTATATCGGTCATGATACAATATATATATATATATATATATATATATTTATTTATTTATTTAATTACAAGCTAACCTACAATGTAACAGAGCTTAAAATTTTGTTTCCTTGATTTATAGGTTAATAATGGAATATAACCCTAGATACGATTCTTCGCATAAAAAAATTCATCTGTAAATTAATTTCTTAGAATTTTTCACAATAAGTTTAATTTCCTCCTTATTTTTCCTGAAAATATTTTTAAAGATGATTATTTTTATCAAATATTTATATAATTGGCTGTTATGTCTGTTCTGTGATGATGACTGATTCAAGAATAAATGGCGAAAGTAAATATGCAATAAAAATAAAGTCTAAATATTACTCTTAACATGATTTAAATGATGATAATATTGTTACACTTCGATTAATGGATCTGTCTCTTGACGAATCGGCTCTGTTAATTGGTGAATGCAATATTTCTTATACATACGTTTGCTTCAGTTTTAACTTATATAAATATTCCCATCTATCGGAAACAACATTCCAACCAATATTTTGATGCATTAAGTTTTAAACAGTTTTGTTCTTTGCCTTTTTCTTTCCTTCCCATTTCATAATTAAAAATATCACTTCCCAGAAATTTTGTTGTAATTCCGAAAAATTCTTTTAATTTTCGTTGATTTTTTTTCAGCAGGGTTACTTTTTTAATTGAATAAGGCTGATTTTGTTATTTTACATGTACTGTGTAAGCTTTTAGTGCTTTTCTTCAACTTCATTAAAAGTTCCTAAAAAAAAGACAGTAACGATAATCAAATGTGAAAGTTACAATACAAGTTTTCCATTATTTTTCTTTGATAAAAAAATTTATGTACATCAGATTTCACTGTTAACCGTTGATAAACTAAAATCGAATCTTCAAATTGTTAAAAAGCAACAGAAGAATTAGAGGTGTATCTGAAGTAGCTATATCGATTTTTATTTAAGAGGTATCTTTTCAAATCAAAATTTCTGTCTGTGCACCCAATTATAAATAATAGCCAACTAGGCCTTCAGAAAACTATATCAATCATTTGAAAAACGAGTTTTCAATTATTTTAAAACGAACAAAAAATTGAACTATGTAAGATAAATATGTGTCTTGAAATACAATACGACAATTTCAAATACGCAATGCAGGTTATAAAATTCTATCTTTTCTTTTGTTCTAATGTATTAAACTAATTTGGTGGATGCTCGGCATTATCCTTACGGAAAAGATTGATTGGTTTTATCATAAAATTATCATTACGGTACCGGTAGGAGTGGTTCAAGAAATAAATTTACTATTAGATCCCCTAACTCTTTTTCGTTTTTAGATTTTTGAATGTTAGTATTTAGCAAGTAATATTATTATTATTGTCCAATATTAACATCAACATTAACAATATTTTCTTCCCTAACATTTTTTACAACTGCTGGTATATCTGAATGATTTCAAAGCAAATACAGTGTTATGTAACAAATTACTATTTGAAAATAAATATTTATACTAATAAATAAATACTATGAAATACAAAAATCATACATACACATAATATAGATGTTTATAACTATTTATATCAAATTTAGTGTTTTAATGTTAGATACAGTAATAGAGTTAAAAACAAAATCCTTGAGCGTTTTCCACACTGATGGTAAAACGACTCTCGCAGAGTCCATCATGCGTTATTGTTCACTATCTCCGTTTCGACTTACATTTGTAATGTAAAATAATAATTATTTACAAACAATTGTATAAGAAAAATATATAGTAGAATAATTATTAAATGTTGTATTTTAAGTTTTATTGAGAGGAAAAGAATTGGTAAAGAAAAGTTTAACTAATTGTTACGGCATTGATTTTCTCAAAACCAGGTTTTCTCTCCCAGCTCTTTTTTTCACCGCACTGTTCGATTTTGTCCTCATCGATCGAGCTTAGTACGTGCTTTCAACTAGAGATCGAAGCAGTTTCAGTTCACTAAAGGAGTTTTGGTTTAAAATAGAACATTACATTTACACAGAGAAAAAGATTTAATGTGAATTAACAAATTTAAACAATTCATCGTTTACACGTAATATTTAGAGCCGGATTACAAGTTTAAATTTTTATTTATTAAAACTTATTTCTAGTAGAGAATTAATAGTAATGATTGGTTAAAGAATAAAATCAAAATAAATTCTTACAAAAACAGAATTTCATTATGAAATTGTACATTTTTTAACTTCACTGGAAGCAATAAATAAACAACCTATCGAATGGGTAACCTAGATAGCCTAGATAACCAATGTGTTCAAAAACATAAAATGAACTATTAAATAAATTAATCCCATAAAATACAGTTGAACAAGGAAAACAGAATTAACAAGAATTACACAAAATCAAATAACAATAAAACTAGAAAGCAAATATCAAAATATAGCATAATTCAACAGACAGAGCCAACCCAAACGGACTTCCCTCTCCGGCGTTATGTGTTGAACCCTTTTGGTTATAAGTCATCGACTGGTTTATGGACTTTTCCCCATTCCTTTCTATTATGAGACAATATCTTAGGCTCTTCATACTTTTTAAATCATACAGCCTCAGTTATCTATCTCGTTTATTTAATCTTTGCACTCTTTCACTTTTACCCTCAAAATATCCTTTTTATAACTGAATTCTTTACCTTGAATACCTAAGTACGTGTACATAGCCTACGTTGGCCATCTCCATTTCATATATATCTATTTTTCTTTTTCTGTTTAGCCTCCGGAACTAACGTAAGATATTAGTTCAGAGGATAAATGAGGATGATTCGTATGAATGTGAATGAAGTGTAGTCGTATAATTTCAGGTCGACCAGTACTGAGAAGTGGTCGACTATTTTAACATATTTTTGTAACATATCAGCATTATATGTGTCATTTATTTATATGGTTTCAAATGAACTGAATATGATTTGTCTATCAAAAAGCGCAACGTTACGTATACAGATATTTAAACATTTTTTCCAATGCTTAAAGTTTATTTTAATTGAAGTAAATTTTTCTCTCCATTAAAGCTATTATGGCAGATATAAGCTATTAATGTCTTCTTTAGTTTGACCACACCTCTTAGTTCTGCAAATTTTGTGATTTTCCATAATAATATTTAACTCCAAACGATCCTATTGTTATTTTTTTTTATAAAATTTTAAAATGTTATAATATTTCCTTTATTCCTGTTTTATATCACTAAAATTTTTGGTACACAATTACTACGATTTTCAAAATGTGAATCCTTATTATCATTCATGTGGTTTTCTACAACATTTATTACGTCTGCTTTATTATTGTTTCACATCCAAATTAAAATTATTTCAAGAAATGAATACATACCATTGTTCTTGTTCTAACTCATTGCTAGTTTTACCCAGAATATAAAAAAATTAACAAAAAATCTCAACGTAATTATTGTCTTTCTTCGTATTGTTACTCCTTTTTCAAAACTTTTTTTAATCTCTTTATTGTTTCTATTACGTATGAATTAAGAGACAATAAAGCAGAAAAATTTTATATATATATATATATATATATAAAGATGTAAACATCTTTACATCTTTTGAATTTACGCCATACCTTTTCTCATTTTTACATTTTATTACATCTACTTTTGTTTTAATTTCTGACATTCAAAGTTCAAAGTCTAAGTACGTCATTTTTTCATGTCATGCGACATGAAGTCGCATTTTTCATAGCAAATAGTTAAGGTTCCCCTAACTATTTCATTCCTAGAGGTCACATCGGGAAATTATTTTCCTCGTGGAATATTTTACCCTAGAGGAAGCCATCGCAGTAACACGAAACAAAATGACGATTATATATCTTTGGAAAATGAAATTAATTTTTCATTTGTTTTAGTCCGTGTAGTACCTTGATGCATAATTCTTCCTGTAATCCTTTGTTTAAGATTCTGTTTTATCAGGTCGTACCATTCATCAATTAATTGCCTCTCTCAATTATTACTTAAAGTGCAACTGTACTCAATTATTATTTTTTATTATTATTCGCTAAATACCCGCCCTCGAAGGCAACATTTGGGTATATCTATCAGAATCTTAGTTTGGCAAGCTTCCTTACCTTCCTTACCAATTATTATAAATATTCTGATTCATAGAGGAAGATTATTCAGTTTATAAAAAATAAAAATCTAATTAAAAAAAAAGAAATAATATATAAGCGGAAAAAGTACACTGTACAAAGGGATTAAAACCCCCAACTTCGTCTGATAAGTAACTCAATTCTTTCGTAGGCTTTCCGTGTAACTATAGGATAGAAAAAAAGTAAAAAGTTTGCAGTAATTTAAAAAAAAGGGCCGTTTATCCGCTTGTTTTGATTACATCTCTGACTAAAATTTTCTAACTAAACTATTTTCTCCTTCTAAAAGGAGAAAATAGTATCTAGGTAATATTATGAGGGTAAAGAAGTATTTTTTACCGAGGGTTATAGTACAAGAGTCGATAAGAGTGGATAAAAAAAAATATCCTGGTTGCGCAATCAGAGGGGTCGGTGTGGCCGTAATTAAAATCTATTGTTATTAATAGTTTAAATTTCTTAAACGTGGTTTCTGCTAGTATCTAAATAATAAATAAATTTAAAAAATGAACAAAAATTTTTATTTTGCCTTACAAGCACGAAGATGTATCTTTTCCTTCTCAAGATCTTTCGGTTTTTTATGTTTTAAACCATCATCAGGAGATTAAAATAATACAAATCAAAAAATTAAAATTAACTTACAGTCATGACTGATTGTCAACACTATACTCAAGAAGTACGATTTCTTACAAGTAAGTATTTTTATAACAATAAAAATATACTGTTGACAAACAGTCATGACTGTAAGTTAATTTTGATTTTCTGATTGTAATATTTTAATCTCCTGATGATGGATTAAAAAAGGAAAAACCGAAAGATTTGGAGAAGGAAAAAATTACATCTTTATGCTGGTAAGGTGGAATAAAATTTTTTTTTTAAATTATTTAAATTTATTTATTAATAGTAGTTGACGATAAAATGAAAATAGTCGTAGTAATTTTTTTAACTTTCGATAAGAGGTAGGACTAAAAGAAGAAAAACTACTGATTCAGTAGATTGATTTCATTAAAATCTTTTGTGAAGCGATGAGGATCCGACCATTTAAAATATATTTTACGTCTTGCTACTTTTTTGATTTTAACCTTTTTATTATTTAAGGACCTAAATAAATGTTAAATATTTATTCTACAGGGAATATATTTGTATAAGGTAGATCGTAATGAATTCAATACTTTTTTTGAAACTTTAAGCTATTATTTATAGTTGGTTTTCATAAAGATTTAGTCAGAGTTTTTAGAAAAAATATTCCTGCTACATTTTCTTCTAATATTTTTCCGGTACTTCTAGTTCTTTGATCTTCATCCTTAAAAAATTTAGTCTTTTGTAATTGTTAATTTAATTTTTTTTACTGTATACAAAAAGATAGTGTAAATTTCGTTGAAATAAAAATTTTAGTTAACATATTGAACTACGTTTTTACGCAGTTTAGTTATTGTCCGTCTACCTGTTTCATTATGTCTACTTATTTTTTCCATTTGTTTGTTTCCATTTGAGTATGTCTACGGTGTTTGTAGGTATTTGTTATTTGTTTGTGCTGTAATGTACTCACCAACGTGTGATCAAGTACACACCATCGTAATTGATCAGACTGTATTCGTACGTGTTTGATTCCGTTCATTTTAGTATCAACGGTAATTTATTAATTTAGTTCACAATTATGGCCTGAATTAGAGTTGGGGTTAATTTTATGAAACGACAGATCAAATGAGTGCGTAATTTTAAATAATGGGCGTTTTCTATTTATCTTTAGTGGTAGCGTATTTATTTCAATATTATTATTAATTTTTATTAAAAAATTATGTAAAAGGTTACTAAATAATGTAGAACAACTATTGAGAAAATTTTTCATAAAAAATTAATTTTCATAAAAGTACGAAGTAAGTTACGACACGAGTCTTGACGAGAATCGTAAACTTCGCAAGTGTGCATTAATGGCAATTATAGAAAGTTTCATACTGTATTTTTTTTAAACATTTCAAAAAATACATTAAACAATACATTTCTGTAGAAAAGATTATTAGTCATAAGTTCTGCCTTTTTGAACACCTGTGTCAAAACGAAAATCCATTTCATAATGACCCTCATTATTATACAAGTTTCAGTCGCGTAATTCAAACGTTATAAAACAGCCTTAAGATAAAATGCTTTATGATTTATCCATAATAACTTTTTTTTTGGATTAATGTAAGATAATTCCGTCTTGACCCTGACCCATTGTTGAGCGTCATTAATGCTGAGTGTCGATGAATCTTAAAAACCAGTACTACCACCATAATCGATATTCAGATCCAAAAGTCAAATTAACACAACTTTACATCCCAAAGTTAAGGTACTCTTGCCTTACAAATCACAACTAGATCAGTCGTCAGCATCAATAATAACTGATCGCTGATGTTATATTTTATCGGTAGTTTTTATTTCTCCATTTAAATCATAAACGAAGTAAAGTTTTTTAGTTTAATTACGAACTGAAATTTCAATAGTTTAAATAATGAAAAGTGCTATTATATAATTAAATATTCTCATGGTTTTTCCGGTTTTTCAAAATGAAATAATAACCTTTATAGTTTTGTTTTTCTGACATTATTGAATTGCTCAAAAAGAAAATGTCTTAAACGAAACGTTCAAGCTATTCCATATCATAACTTAACTATTTCATTTCCATGTCATATCTTAAAATTTTCTCTTCTGGTTTCATAATTTTGCTGATGGAAAACGGGCTTTTACATTTTTTCACTCAGAATTAAATTTAAGCAACATTTTAACAGCAGAACTCAAATGATCTGAAAATTAAATTTACAACAACTTCTGTTTAAATTCTGTGAACCCTTCTAAAATTTTTTTTGGAATTTTTAGTCCTCTTTTTTTTAATATTTATGCTTTTTTAATAATAAGATCCATAATATAGAAAAAAAATTTGGAAAATAAAGTCATAAAAACATAAAAATTAGAGTAGTTTCTTACGTATTACTGCTGATTACTTTTTACCCCTGACAGCTTGGTCTGTTTTGCTTGACCATTGATAATGGATTTTGATTTGGTACACCTTTGGTGTTAGAATATTGATTCTACTGAATTTTTAATATATCGGATAAGGAATTAGCTAGATCCTTCAGTTAACGCCCCTTGCAGTTACGTAAAGCTTTAGTGTATCATGAAAGAAAAAAGCTAAGAAAATAAATAATATTTTAAAATAAAATCAATTCTATTAAACAAGATTTTTGTTTAATAAAATAATTCAGTAGTAATTAAATAAATAATTTTTTTTTTTTTTTTTAATCTCCGGAACTACCGTTAGGTTATATCTTCAGAGGATGAGATGAATGAATTGTAGCGTGTGTGAAAAAATGCCATGCCTGACCGGGGATTCGAACCCGGTTAGAATCCCTTTTAAATAAAATTAAAAGCTGACAACAAAGTTAATATACTTTCCTGGCAATAGTTATTTATTCAGTTAACACTCTTGCAGTTACGTAAAATTTTAGACGAACGTAAAAAAATAATAAAATAATTCCTTGAATATAAAAAAAATAGAAGAGAATATAAAAATTTTTAAAACCAGTCCTCTAATAATTGAAATTTTACCTAAAAAGTTTCATTATTTCTACCTATAGAATAAAATTTCTGTTATCATTTTTCTTTAAGAAACAAAATACTGCTAGGATAATTAAATTTCTAATTCTTATCATAGAAGTATGAAAACAGGTAGTGAATCCAACCCCTAAATATAAGCATAAACATTTTACTGTTTCAGAATATTTACTTAAAAATGTTTCATCTTTTTTTTAATAACTGTAGTAGAAGCATTAATAGTTTAAACTGTACTCGTTCATTAATGAAGTTATTCTTTTTTTAGATTTTTTATCAGTGATCATTTTCATTTGATGTAGAGTTTTAAAATATATTTGTACACTTAGCATAACACTTCATACATATTTATTTGTGTGTGTTTGTACACTTCATACATAATTATTATGTTCATTAATTATGCTCAGATACTTTAGCAGTGATTGAAGTTACAAGAATATTTCTAATATCCTTCTAATTTACCATACAAGTAACATTTCTTTATTATTATTTTCAGGCCTAAAAATTAAATAAAAAGAAACTCATTAAAGTTGACAAATGAAAATAATTTTCAATTAATATAAACAGCTAAGCAAATATTAAGTTAGAAAAATCATTACCGATTTACTTTAAATCGAATGGAAGGTCTACTTCTATTTTGGTGGAGAACTTTCCTTTCTTGACTATTGTAATCCTAATTAATAGGATCAGACTTGTTTGACAAGACATAATGAACATACATAATGAGACTTCATAACGGATGTACGAGTACGTCCACGTAAATACGTTAATTTTTTAACGCATGCTAAGTTTTTATCTAGCAATTTAAGGTGAGGTGAGTACCGAAAATGTGGATTAAATGAAATTTGATGAATTAACCTGACCTCCGAGGCGGAACGGTAACATCCCACCCTTTCACCCGGAGAGTACCGGACCGAATTCTGACAAGACACAAAATTCTTCACGCTTTAGAAAATTCAAATTCCATATTCCCACACACACACACACGCATACACACACACACACACACACACACACACACACACACACACACACACACACACACACACACAC